>PVKS010023344.1:0-32509 GCA_004027875.1 Aplodontia rufa
AAAAAAAAAATAAAAAAAATTAAAAAAAGAGTGTTTTATTCAATATCCAGGTATTACAGTGGTTTCTAATTTTTATCTTAACTGTTAATCTGAGATAACTTCAAGAGACCAAATTTAAGAATTATTGGTATAGATTATGTTTCAGAAGCACAAACTAATGGAATGCACAATCTTCTCAATGAAATAATATTGGAAAACTTTTCAAACCTTAAGAATGAAATGCAAATTCAACTCCAGGAGGCATATAGAACTCCAAATACACAAAATCACAATGGGCCCACACCAAAACACATAATCATGAAAATACCTAACATATACAATAGCTTCAAGATTGAAGAATTCATAACTAGAAAACCTGTATGTACTACAAAACACTCAATAAAATATTTCATGAAGAAGAAATAGAAAACAAAAATGAAAACCAGCAGAGGTATTAAATAATAATAATAATAATAATAATAATAATAATAAATTAAATTCAATTTAAACACTGGAAATTAAAATATCAAGAAATAGTCTCTTAGTTCATTCAACAGCTTAAGTATGAATTCTCTAAATTCTTTTTCTGACATTTCTTCCAGTGTGGTGTCATTCAGTGTCGGTATCTATTTTGAAGCATTGTGGGTTGTTTGGGATGATTTATCCTTTTGCTTTTTCATATTGTTTATATGTCTACGCATCTATCAGTATTGTTCTGATTTCTTCTTTGAAGTGAGTTATTACTTTGTCAGCTTCTTTTTCTTGCAAGCACTGGGTTGGGTGAATTTCCAGATATCACTATTTTAATTCAATATATGGCCTCTCCTGGTCTCAATTTAGCCACTGAAACTCAAACCTGTGAATTTTTAGAGCCCCTTTAGAGTACCAGCATCCTATAGGATAGGGGTAAACAAAAAATTGCATCAACCAATAATAACAATGTACAGCATTAAACTAGCCTAGGCTCTTTATATGATATGTTCAAAGTTGATTGCTGCAGAAGAAGCAGAACTGTTAGGGTCAATACTTGCTATCAGTGATGAGAACATGTAACCAAGAATCATATCTGGTATTAAAGCATATACAGCTGTCCACTAAGGCCTCCACAGCATTGGTGTTGGAGACTGAAGTTATAAAAACTTATTGGTGGTACAGGATGATAAGAAAACAAGTAATTAAGAGAAAACATAGTATAATAGAAAAGTGGAAAAGAGCTTACAGTTACATAACATGAACCAAGAGAATGTCAAAGAAATGTAATATGTGATAGTTATAAGGAAGGAGGAGTGTGGAGAGAGAGAGAGAGCACACACAATAAGGTTTGGCTTTTATCAGAAGGGAAGAAAGAGGGAGATACACAAGAAACAGACAATAGGAAAAAGAATACAAAACAAAATCACAGTATAATAACCAAAATTGCAATCCTCAGAAGACAGGGCAGGGGAAAATAACTATATTAATTTTAAAAAATGATAAGAATGGGAAAAAAAGCAACAAATATGTGTGTGTGTGTGTGTGTGTATCATACTCAGAGAAAAAACATGTGCAGCGATGAAAAGAGAAAAAACAAATAGAAGAAAAGGAAATGTGGAAGGAGAAAGAGGTTGGAAAAGGAAAAAAGAAAAAGGAAAGAAATCTTGGTAAAGACTTGAGGAACTGTGCCTATTGAGGTGGTCAGAGCAGTCTATGAGAGTAGATTGTCGCGTTGTATGCCCAGGGTCCTACTATCCTTTTCTTTCTTTTTTCTTCTTGAGTGGTGTAGTGGGCTTGGGGGCAAGATTTGAGCATGGGTGAATCTTTCCTATTTGTGCTGTTTATCCAGCTGTTAGTTTGAGATTAGCTGGGAAGTGAAGTACTGTCATAGCCTTCCCAGGGTGGGGCTGTGCAGCTCTAGGAGTGGAGCCCTGGTGGGTGGGTCAGATAGGGCCTCTGGAGCTTTGGTGGGAGGTGTCTGTTCTAGAGTGGCTAGACTAGAACACCCCAAGACTCTGGCTATTGCCTAACTCTTCTGGAGTCCTAGGTAGATTGCTGGGACCCCACTTGTGAGGTGAGCGAGTCACTACTTTCTTCCGTGTCACGGCCCAAGAGCAGAATCCCTCCAGACCTTGTGGACTTATTTCCTTTGTGCTTCCTTTCAGGTTCCAGACCCACCCCAACTGGTCTTGTGAGCCTACAGCTTTAATTGGGAGGGGGGAACAAGATGAACTACTCTACATTTTTCCAACTTGAATCTTCTTGGGTAAGATGTTGTTTGTGCCCGTTCGTGATGTACACCCCCCCATCACATGGGAGGTGCCTGTCCCGAGCGTGCAGTTTCTGTTTAAGTCTCTCAGCTCCCACTGGTGTGGGACTGCCTAAGGACGGCTGCCCTCTCTACTCTAGCTGCGAAACTAGGGCAGCTTTCGTGAAAGTGTGTATAGAGCAGCCTCTGGTTCCGCCAAGGACAGGGTGACTCTCCGATCCCGGGAATTCTGTTAGATCAGTGTCTTGCACTCCTTTGCAGTTTCCCCTTGCCTGCTGCTTCTGCTGCTGGGACCACCTCTGCGGGTGCAGCCGCATCAGGGCTGGCGACCTCCCTTCTCTATGGCCCACGTACTCAAATTTCTGAGACAGTTAAGACACAAACTGTCCAATTTTGATTATTAGTGAAATCCTTCCTTGACCCACCTCATAAAGTAGCAGAACTCCTGTAGCGCTCAAACAGCAGTTAGGCATGCAGTCTGTTCCTATCCGCCACCGTTCACTGACCAGGAAAAGCAAAGACAAATCTTAGAATTCATCTTGAATTTTATCAAATGTTGAATCTTTGCTATATCAGACTAATGAATATCCTTTTTAAAAAATATGAAACCATCTTTCTATTCCTGAGCATATCCAAGTGGACCCCTATAGGAATACATAAATTAATCATTAATACATAATAATTTGGCTTAACATTGGTCGGGATTAAAATTGTGATGGAGCACAATAATACATAAATACTAGCTTTCCTGAAAGATATGAAGCAAAAAGCCCAACAATCCTCGGTAAATTGTTGCTGAGGTGGTGCAGAAGCCATATCTGTAACTGTGGTCCTTCCTCAACTGTGTGCGGAAACAGAAACCCGTGTGTTCTGTTAGGAGTGCTATCTCAAATAATTTCTCTGTGTTTCAGTGAGGAAATACCTGTTAAAATTATGAATACAGCCACTAAGCAAATTGTTTTATCAATTTATCTTGAAGACACATTCTTCATAAGCCTTATGTGACACATGTACATAATCATCACAGCAATAGCAAAAAAGCCAGAAAACAGATTGTCCCCATGGATGTGTTAAATAAAGTATGGTAGCACTCTTAGAATGAAATAAAGGACAGTCATAAGAATCATGAGAAAGTGCTCCATTACTCTGAAAAATTCCCCACTATATTATGAACCCAAGAGACAGCTTAGAACAGTGTGGTGTGTTGGCATCTGTGAGTTAAGAAGGGGTGGAGGATGTATACATATTTGCTCTACCTTCAAAAGACACCTAGAACTCATCTTGTTCTCATTAACCTTATTGCCACCCACCAGGTGCAAACCAACCTCCACCTTCACAGGCATCACTGGGACAGCCTCAGAATGGTCCCTGCTCCTGTATTTCACCTTCAGTTACTTGCCAACACAGGGTTAAGGGTGTTCTGAAAAGCCAAGTCAGATTCTGTCCTTCTGGTGTCCTCCAAGGTCATCCCACCTTCTCAGACTGTGAGCCAGCAGCTGGTTCACAAAGCCTGCTCTCCTGCTCTGCTCCAGCCACACTGTTCAAGGGGTTCCTCCAGCACCCTGGGCATGTTCTGACTTTTTTAGAGTTTAGCTGCTTTCTTTCAGAAACCTGTTTTATGCCTTCTGGATGTGTGTCTCCAGGACATCCATGTAGTCATCTCCCCCAGGACCTTCAATTCTTGACTCAAAAGCCATTTTCTCAGCTCTTTCTTGACCTCCATTTCTAATATTTCAAACAACAACCAATGTTCAATATTTCAAATATCCAAATACCAAATATTTTATTTCTATCAATATCAATACATTAATCCCAAATATCAACACTTCTTATCCATCTTTTCTGTTTTTCCCCCTTTATAACACTTGTCATGGTTTATTACGTTTCTTTTTCTTTTGAAAATTTGTATCTCTTCTACTGGAATGAAAAATCCATGAGGGCTAAATTACTTTGAGGAAAACTTTTAGTTTACTACTGAATTTTCAGTGCCTGGCTCATAGTTGGTGCTCAACAAATGTTTTTAGAATGAATAACTGAATGAAAGGATGAATATAATGGTGTTATTTCTGGAAGACAAGACAGGTAACTGAAAATGTAGTTACCTTTGAGGAAAGAGTAATGATCTTTGGTTAAGAGGAAGACTTTCCATTGTACATCCTTCTATATTGCAAAATTTGAATATTTTACCAATTAAAATACACATATACTAATTAATTCAAAAATTTAAAGTTCCTGTATTTGATGGTCACTATTTTAAAACAGCCAGCCTCAATGACTGATGAAATGGTGGCCAATCCAGTTATGGACAATGTTTTTTGAATCTAGTGTTAATATACATTTGTGTAAGGAGGGAAGTTAAGAGCATGTGAGTATGTATGTATGAGGTATGTATGTTCTTTTGTGAATTGCAAGCACACATGTTGCCCATTTTTCCATTATGTTAATGTTCTTTCCTGTTGATTGTCATGGACTAACAAATGTCAAAGGAAAGGAGGAACTGTGATCTTTTAAAAAATGTATTAGTTCCAAAAGCACCAGTTAGGGTGAAATAAAATAATTTTAAAATTAATAATGAAATGAAGCACTTACAACTAATCCTTCCCAACACAGCATCAATGTTCATAAAGCAAAACTACCAGAGATATTGAGAGAGGGAAACAAAGTCGGACAGTCAATGTAGATCAAATGATAAGGGTCGATAAGAAAGAAATTGGCTAATGGTCATTTTCTTTTCCTTAAGGGAACAAAGAGCACCCCCTGATCCACATAAGGAGATGTGTATATCAGCTTGGCATCACCTCTGCCACCAAGGGTGGCTCAGAAGCAGACATCTGCCAACAAAATTTTTGGGGCAGATCCAAGAATGGCTACAGTCAGGCTCCTTTGCTGAGACTTCCAAGACTTATGGTGGGCTATGTTATGCTTCTAACCAAGGCTGGAAAATGGCTATCTAATCGTTAAGGCCAGGCACACTTTGGTTCAGCGCCTGTGCTCAAGGTCATAGGCATTAAACTTGTGAGCAAGCGTCTGCTCATATAACCTGTTGGCCGTGTGCCTTCTCTGTTTGAACTGTACCTAGAAAGTGCCTATGAAAAGTGGTGAAGGGGGAAGGGCCCTCTGGATGGGATAAAAAGACAGACTGTGTTAAGAGGCAGGCCTCCTCAATATTTCTGGATCATGTATTACTTGTGGTTTACATACAGCAAGTTTTCATCCGATTCAAATGTCTTTTTTCTATTGATGAATTAATTCATTCTTTTCCATTTAAGGATCAAACAGGTTTGGTCTTAATTATGTCATGTACTTTATGTTATGCCTTCTGGTTTTGCAGCTTTAAAAATCTACCGTTGGACAATATACTTATTGTTTCATGGATCCATTTTATTAGTCATTAAAAAGGTTTGCATAGTTGTCCTAGGGGTTACTTTAAAATGAATACTTTTATAATCTGCTTATGCTTTATTTTTTAAGACAGTTTCTCTTAATCCTACACTATAAGGAACTAAGAACTTTCTTACCACTCATATCATTTAATTTTAATTGAACATATTATTTTTCATGATATTTGTTATTCCTTTTAATACATTTGCACATCTGTGACTGTATTAGTTGATGTTATATTCTATCTCTGGCCCCTAGTTATTAAATATTTTAAACTCATGCACCTATGTTATTCAAAAATAATCCTGCATTCCTACCTACAGCTGAATACCTGAGACATTTGTGAGGTGTAGGTGTTAAATCACCCCTTGTCATTGTCTCTGTCTCTCAGGAACAGGCTCTGGCATTCTGTTACTGCACACTGGTCTGACTGGAGCTGTTCAGATTGCATGGTTGTGCTCACATGTGGGACACGCTGGGTAAGCAGGGGTATGATAAAGCTTTTATGGAAAGTCAGCTTTCTCAAGTCATGGAAATTTCACAGTCTGACCTTCATTTTTAGTTATAAACTGTTCATATACTGTAAGTTAATATAATATAGTGTAAGAAGCTGGAAGAGAGTACAGGAAACGCCAGTTCTCTATTGAACTGCTTCACCTGAGTGCTGTTGATGGAGGCCAGGCTACTTACCAACCCAGCTTTAAGAGGTACGCAGAACTTGTGGTTGTAGCTCATGCGGACTCCTGCCCAAGAGCTACAAGCAGCTGGCTATGACTCAAGGTCCATTTTAAAGAGTCTGAGTCTCCACCCAGTTACATAAAAGCACTTTTCCCACTGACATGTCAAAGTCAGAGCCCATGTAACTTGCTAAAATCCCATTCTTTTCTCGCCTACATATGAGGAGAATTTTTGGAGCCTATTCTATTGACAGTATTCAGAACTGCAGCATAAATGATAATAACCAATAACAGCATCTGCTGAGCACTTACTGGGTATTCTAATTGTTTTGAACAAATACCTTTTCAGTAAAAAAATAATCTGCCATCTATTTTATATTATATTTCATTTTCTGCATCTGGCTGTAGAGGATTGGAACTTAAACCCAAGAGCTACTGGTGTGGATGCTACCTGTATTTGAGGATGAGAAGGTGGAAATGACATCAGTCATAGCACACGGGTTAATTTAATCTCCACCATCAGTGTTACAATTCATTTATGTACAAGTACACAGAGTAGAGAAATATTAAGGTGACACATAGATTTGGCAAAAGAGTATTTTCCAGATTATATAAATAAATTACACAAATCAACAACAGAAGCAAACTGCCAAGTTAAAAATGAGCGAAAGACTAAATGGCATGCTACAGGAAAGATAATACAGATTGTCAATAATCATATGAAAAACTGATGCCCAAAATCATTATTCACCAAGGAAATGCAAATTAAAACCCAAATGAGATTTCACCACACCCTCACCTGAATTGCTAAAATTAAAATGTCTAATAAAACCAATTAACACTAGCATGGATCAACTTAAGCACTTACACTTTGCCATTTGGACTGTAAGGTGGCTTGAACACTTTTAAAAAACGTTTGTTTTTTGTTATTTTTTTAAAAAGTTAAGCACATTCCTACTCTTCTTGATATAGTTCCATCTCTAGGTATAGAGTCTCAGTGCACTTATTCCAAAGACATCTGCAGTTCAAAGTAACTTTATGTCAAAAGATAAAATTTCCACAAATCAATTCAATGATGAAATTGGCTTTTATTCGCAATTCACGGGTTGGACAACATCTCATCTAAAAATAGAGAGGTGTTACGTTAGGCATGGCAGAACAGTAGCTAGAGCAGGAAGGAGAAAAGGACATAACACAATAGTGGATTGCTGAACATCAGGTTATTTTAGGTTACTTTCTTGCAAGGTATATAGCAGAGAGGACTTCCTCACCAGGTCAGCTAAAGTGATCTGAGTGCCCAACATCTATTCATCAAGGAATAATGGATATCATCTTTTTCCTGATTTCTTGGACGGTCAGATAAAAAATTTGGTTTTGGTTTAGTCACATCAAAGTTTAGCATGAGTGACTCCATTTTGGTTGGTTTTTTGGGACCTACTGCAGGAGCTCAGTCCAAATCAGTAGCCATCCTTAAATTTTATTTAGCAGTTCCCAAACTGTCAACAACCCAAATGTCTATGTCAACAAGAGAATGTATAAACTTTGATGTATTGGTACAATGAATATTTATCACAAATAAGAAAGAAAGAACTGCAGACACACAAAACAGTGTGGTTGAGGCTTGGTCCTTGTGCTGAGAGTAAGAAACCCTGGCACATAACTTGTATTGTGTGATATTAGAAGAAGCATAAATGATCCTTGGTGATCAAATTCAGAATAGTGGCTAGCTCTTGGGGAAGATTGGTTGAAAAGGGCATGATAAATTTTGTGCAAGGATAAAATGTTTCGAGCACAAGAGATGCTTTTGGGGTCTCGAGCTCTTCTTTTAAAGGAAGCTTGGTGAGGGGTGGGCATAGGAATGTATGTGAGGATGACCTCAGTCTGGTAATTGGAAGATGGATTATGGGCCTCTGGTCATTTTCAGGATCCTCAGGCCATCATGATCTCCCTTATCAGATTAGTAGATAACACTGGAAAGTCCCCTAAATTACAGGTTTCATAAAATTTATCTGTCTACTTAATCTATTTGTTGCATGAGCTAATTAACAGTACTCAAGGTAATTTTCATTAAGTAGGTGAATTTATGGTAATTCTAAGATTTACAGATTTCCCAGAAATTTGGGAGTGACAAGCATGGGAGAAAGAATTGACTATGAGTGACAGTTCTGCAAAAGCATGTGGAACCTTAAATTAAAATGATATTTCCTCATCCTTCCTTTAGTTTCCTTTTTTATTTCATCTATTCTGCCTTACCCTTGGATCCTGGGGTTTGTACCCTGACACTGAGGACAGGTGTGTCATGTCATCATAAATCCACCCCACGTAGCTGCACATCTCTGCTTTCTGTCCTCAGGAGGCTAAGTCTCCATGAGAGACGCCATCCAACCAGGTCACTGCCTGAAGAGCTGACCTGTGCACAGGAAGGGGGGACAGAGTGGTGCATCAAAAAGTCACTGCAATGCACTTTACTTAAAATTAAGTGCTAAGGAATAATAATGGAGCTTTTATGCTACATGCATGTTTTCTTTTCCATTAAATCTCAGATATGCTGTTTGCTTTAGTAGCCTTAGTTCAGGCTGCTTTGAAATCCATAGGGGGAAAGAAACCCTTCATTAAGTTCAGCAGCACAGCCTGGTAATGCAGCAGCGCTCCTATTTGGTTTTCCTTCTGTAAATATTTGTGCTCTCTCAGGCAAAGGAGTGGCCTGTGCTAGAGACTAAAATATTCCCATTTATATCCTCCAGGTGCGGCAGGAAATGCCTGACCCCTCACCCTGCCCCTGCAGTGACCTCAACCCCACTGCCAAGGACCACCCTCTGGGCTGCCCTAATGTAGACCCATGATCACCTCTCCAGGTTGTCTGTTGAATAGCTGGAGAAGATGAACCTGAAATTGAATGGTTATTGCAACCCGTTTTTTTCATTCGAAAGGTGAAGGTTTCTTAGCTTTCATGACTGCCTTCAAGCTTGTTAATGAAAAGTTGGAAAAACAATATTGACAACACCGTCCAGAAATCGAGATTGATTTATTATAGAAATGAAACTGAAGACAAATGGAAAAGTAAAAGAGGTAATGTGATCAATGACAGAAAGAAAATTGTCAATGTCTTAAAGAAATATTAGTTCTTTTTCTACTGGATCCATTCACCTAGATTTTAAAATTTATGTTTTTCACAAGAGAATTATGTCATGAATGTTAATACCAATACCAGGTACGGAGGGATCTGTGTGCTTAATTATCTCTTGCTGGCAACTCAACTTAAAACTGACGGAATTGTGATCATTCAATCCATAAACATTTACCAAACTGCATACTAGTCCAGTTATTTGGTTTATACATTTCCTTTTTAAACTTTCAAATTTATATCTCTATAAATTCTCTTCCTTTTTCCTTTCCCTAAGTTCTTACCTTGCTAATTCATGTCCAAGTTGTGATGTTCCTTGAATTTCTAAGTTACCACTTGTGTAAATGGTCCTTGATAGCTCCTAAGATTGTGATGGAAGCAATTGAATGAATGTTGATAAAATCATACAAAATATTTTTCATTTTGAATACATTCCAAAATATAGTGAAGCGTCTTTGACTTTTTTTTTTTTTTAAGAGAGAAAGTCAGTGAGAGAGAGAGAGAGAGAGAGACAGAGAGAATCAATTTTTATTGAGTTTTTCACATGGCTTTCGTTGCTCTGACACTTACTTGTGTACATGGGTGCTGGGTTTGAACCCGTGCACTTGTGCATGCTGGGCAAACGCCTTAACTGCCAAGCCATCGCTCCAGCCTGAGTCTTTGAGTTTTAATGGAAAAGAAAAATATCAGAGAAGTTAATTTTTCTTTGTAACTTTAATAAAAAGCTTATAAAATTGAAACAAAAAATAGGGAAAATAAGCAAATATAAGATCAGACCATTTCTATTAAGAAAAATATGATTGCTTAATTTAAAATGGAACAAAATCCATAAGCATTGATGGACGTCATAAACTTTAAAGCTGAAATTTGGAATATCTTGCCATATTTTTAGGTCTCAAAGGAGCTCTCCCAAAAATCAAAGAGAAATTTTATATCACAATTTCTTATCAATTTGTAATAAAATTAGAAATTAATTACAAAAAGATACAACAAAAACTTTCAAAATCAAAATACATAGGGTAAAATATTTTTGGAAGTAACCTATAGAATTAGAAAAGCAAAACTGCAGTTACCTGCTATTTATATAACGGCTTATATACTTGCCTCTCTTCGTCTGAGACTTTGGGAAAGGGAAGTGGGTGACACACTTAATTGCTTTTCACTTCTTTTCCCCATAGCTCTCCCAGTGGCTGGAGAAGAATCATCTATTCCATTTTCTTTGGCAAGTTAGGACCACTAGATATTCAGTGTTCAGCCATGGAAACCCATCATTTCATGTGATAATAGAGGAGAAAGAAGAATTAAACAATATTTTCTTCAGGCAAAATGAGTCTTGCTGCAAAATCTTACTTTTCAATGCCAGAACCTGAACTTTCATTAATTGCTCCAGTCTTTTCATTTGAATTCTTTTGTAAACATTGCCTACTTATCTCTCAAGCAAGTGGAATGACTCATGGGAACAGAGTAAATGTCACAGCTTAATAGGCAAAATAAGAAATCCCATAAAAACATTTAAAATGTTACTACTATCATACTTCTTCACTGAATAAGAGTTAAGGTAATAGGCATTCAACAAAAGAAACGAGAGTAAGAGTAACAAAAGAATTGAATAAACCAAGGAAGGAGAAGCAAAGCATTAAAAATAAAAGCAGGTATGGATAAAACAGAAAAGAAAAAAGCACAACTAGTAAATTAGCCAAATAGCTAGATCTTTCAATGGGATAATAATAGTTAAGATGGTATTAATGGAACAACCAGAAAAAAGTAGAAAACAGAATGGATCTAAAAGCAGATATTAAAATTTATTAAGACTGTACAAATAGTACAATATAACACTTTAGGATAAGAAAGTTTAGTCTGGATGAAAGGTCCAAATTTCTATGGAAGTATAAATTGCCAAATTTAAAAAATCAAATTAATAATAATAAAACATGGAATTTCATTAAAAAAATGAGAAAATTTATTCAAAAATTGAACAACTTCTATCCTATTTTAAAACGGGCATAAACATAAATAGGTTTATGATCAGTTTTCCTGATTTTATGAAACATTTACTTATGAGATAAAATATGCTAAATCTTTAGGAAAAAACTTTTTCACATAACTTATTCTAAAACCTTATTAAAATAGAAGAATGAAGAGAATGATATGTTGGAAAGACCAAGAATTATGGATAAAAATATTAAAAAGTGAAATAAATTTGTTTGTTAAAATATCAGTGTATTAAATATAGCAATATACTAGAAGCAGAATTATACATAACCAAAATAGGATTGATCATGGGACTATAGAGATAAAAGAAAAAAAATAAAAATTAAGGGGTTTATAAATTAAGGGGTTTATAATCCTCTCTGAATATCTAGATACAGTAGATAAAATTCAACATACACTATTCTTTATGAACCAAGGAATCTTTCACAAATGTCATAAAGAACATCTACCCTGAACTCTATCTTACATGATAGTGATGTGTTAGAGAAATCCCTTTGAGTCAGAAGTAGGATAAAGATGGCTGATAACACCAATTTTCCTTAATATTTTTCTGGAATTTTTGTATCAATCCAGTTAAATAAGAAAACAATAGTAAAAGAAGGTACAACTGTTGGAAATAAGGGCAAAATTTATTATCAGTTAGCATACCTGAAAAATTCCAAATGAAGCTAAATGCAGCTGGAGCTAATTAGCAAGTTCAGAAAATGCTGGATGCAAACATACATGTACCTCAATAATGAAAGCGGGAAAACGAAATGTGGTTATAGATGCAAAGGAATGAGATCAAGAAAGAAGGAAAAAGCCACAGCCCATGTGCATGCTGATGGACTAATTCTATAAAGAGTGAAAAAAATCTGTGGCATAGAATCGGAGCATTAATGGAGAAATGCCACAAGCTTGAAGGAGAAGGAAGAGACGACCCAGGACCAAATGGCTTATGCAGATGAGCACATGGAGAATGAGGTGGAGAGAATCAATGGAGGATCCAGGGACTTGGAGGAAAATCCACAGCATGAGGTCACTTCTTGAGTGTTTTCAAGACACAGAGAGGAATCTACTGCTGAGAAGCCAGAAGCAAGGAGGCCCAGAAGGGTTCTGTATTTCAATTAGGGATGTAGGTGCTTGATGTCCTAATGGGGGTCATTTTGTTAGCAAATTGTGAAAAGAATCACATCTAATTAGGTTGACTATTGAATGGGAGATGAGTAAGTCCAATCATTGACAGCTCTCCTTAAAGATTTTAATGGTGGAGGAAAGGACAGAAATGAGGATACAGGGTTTGGGATAATAATTTGTTTTCAAAGTAGATAGAAATAAGATTGTGTTTATTTGTTGATGAAAATAATCCAGGAGTAAATCAATTAATTATGCTGAAGAAAGGGGATCATTGCAAAAGGCAAATATTTGAGAATGGGAAGGAAAAGGGATCCTTTATAAATGGCTGGAAAAATCATTCTTTGATTCCAAGATAAGTAAATTTTCTTTGTTATTGTCAAATGAACCTCTCCAATGAAAAAGTTTTCCATTAAAATAAAAATAAAAAACACCCAAGAGGAGCTAGAATGATTTGGAAAAATAAAAGTTTTGAGGAGAAAGTTACTCGTCATATATTAATAGTTTATAAAGTTTAAATTTTTTAATGAGGAGGAATAAGTGAACTTGTCAGTGAACAAAAAAGCATCTCTTGAAGTAAGCCTAAAATAATAATAAGCAGTTAGCATGTTTTAAATCAGAAGACGTTATTCATTAAATTTCATGTCACTACTCATTGATTCACAGCTGGCAACTCATAAAAATGTTAGATTATACTGTCAAATCAAGCATTAGAACATATTCTAGGTAGATTCACACTTAAAAAACCCAAAAACATAATAAAAATCCATAATGGGTTTCTCAGCATACTTTCAAAAGTAAATAGATTTGTAAATGGCCTGATAGGTGGAGTAAATGAAAATTTAATCCCTCATTGTATGATCCAAAAGTGATAAACTCTTTGTGGTCACATAGAGGAATACTTTATGACAAGGGAAAAGTGTCACAAAATATATTTTGAACTCCAAAGAAAAATATTATGAAAACTAGTTGTTGTATAATCCTTATTTTGCACGAAAATATTTGTGTATATACAGAGCAAACTCAAAAAGAAAATATTTGAAAAAATTAATTCTCTGTTCATCTTATGCCCAAGGAATTGTCTAGCATAATGTCAATTTTCTTTCTAGACCGTTTCCATGTTTTGCTTTTCTAATAATCATCATAATGATTTTTATAATGTTTGCTCCAGTGGTTTACTCTTTTAGAAAGTTTATTTTAAAGATTAAATCTTAAATATCAAATAATCTTATAAAATTTTATTTCTTGCAAATTTCAAATGTTTAAAGCAAAGACTGAAGGTTGTAAATTTAAAATTTATCTTTCAACCTCAATTATAAAGTTCTTAACTTTTAATCTCCAAAACAAATAGTGGAGAAATATCAGTGTGCTATTCCATTATGATGATAGTGGATTCATGTTTTTAATTTTTTTTCAAATACCAAGTAGTTTCTAATAGAAATTTTTCCATGGCTAGGATTAAATAACCCTGCTATTAGAAATGTACATATGCTGGATAATTCAGTATTTGTTCTACTGGGTGCATGAGTGGAGAAGGGTAGTGAGTACATTTTACTCCTCTCAGTCATGGTATGAATTTTCTCTGGTTGCTGTGACAACTTCACATAAATTTAACAGCATAAAACAACAGAAGTCAATTTTCTTGCACCCCTGGAAGCCAGAAGTCCAAAATCAGTATCACTGAGGTGAAATGAAGTGGTTGGAATGACTGTATCTTTTACAGAGGCAACAGAGAAAAATGCATTCCTGGCCTCTTCCAGCTTCCAGTAGCTGTTGACATTGCTTGGCTTGTGGCTGCATCACTCCATTTTCAGCCTCTGTGTTTACTTTGCTTTTCCCTTTTGTGTGGGTACATACTTAATCTTCTTTCATAAGGACACCTGTGACTACATTTGGAACTCACCTAGATGATTCAAGATGATATTTCTTTTTCTTTTCGTTCTTTTTTCTTTCTTTCTTTCTTTCTCTCTCTTTTTTTTTTTGCCTTTAGAATGCTCATTTATTCACTCCACACAATACATATCGCTATCCTAACACTATTCACAGGGGACAGTCTCACCAATCCATGTGTTCTTTGTCCTATGGGTATGAGGTCCAGGTTCTCTGGGTTATTGTCCTCAAGGTGATATTTCTATATCAAGATTCTCAACTAAATCACATCTGTCAAGTCCTTTTTTTTTTTTTAACCATATGAGGTAACACTCCCAGGTTATGAAGATTAGGATGTGAATCTTTGCATAAGGGGATGGGTTATCATGCTTCCCATGGTCACTCAGGAGCATGCTTAATCCGGGACAAGTTGTGAGAATGGCCTTGGGCCAGAAGTGATTTCATACTCTTTCTGAGTTGGAAAAGTTCAAACTTTCCCTCTGAGGTTTTGATATTGGAGTCTCCTGAAATAAGCGGACAATGGGCAGATTAACAGGAAGAAGCAGCATAAAATTTAAAGACCTGCACAGGGACGTCAGAGGAACATGAAATCCCAAACCCGATACAACCTAAAAAGCTTATATACTCTCTCCATAGGGAAGGAGAGTGTTACGAAAGCAACCTAGGCAGATTAAATGATTGCCAAAAAGAAGAAATGGGCCATCCATGAACAACTTCTTAGGAAAAGATAGTTGTAATAGGTTGAAGATTAAAGTGATAATAATTTAATGTTGGAGAGGAGGAATCATCAAAAAATAATAAAAAACTTGAAAAGAGGAAACATGAACAATGCACTTTCTTCTTCACAACTTTAAACGTTAATAATAAATCCTGAACTCCAGCACTATGTATTCGATACATAGCTGATGAAGTGTATATTCTATGCTTAGCACTTCTACAGGAACTGGAAATAGAGAAGTAAGCAAAATAGACAAGGCTTTCCATTCCTGAAGAAAATATTACAGTAAGAAATATAACTAAGAAAACAAACAGGTTAAGCTAATGCTACGAAGAGAATTAAACAGAATGCTATGATAGTAATTAGGCACTAATTGGATTGAATGGAGCTCTCAGTGGAGATTGTTTATGAGCTGAGACCTAAACAACATGAATACACTACCTATAGAAAGAGCTGAGGTAAGAACATTCCAAGGTGAGAGATTAGTTTACAGTGGTCCCGAAATAGGTATGTACTAGCTTTTTCTCACTGTGACAAAACACCAGAGATAAACAACTTAAAATGAGGAAAACTTATTCTGGCTTATGTTTATAGAGGTCTCAGTTCATGTCATGGTGTTTAGGAAGCAGAGAGAAAGAGAAGGGAGAGAGAAAAAAACTGGGGACAAGATATGCCCTTCATGGACATAACCCCTATGACCTACTTCCTCCAAGTAGGTCCCACCTTCTAAAATTTTCAACACTGCCCAGTAGTACCACCAGCTGGGGTTGAACCGGCATTCCAGATCCAAACTGGAACAGTCAGCAAGAGCTCATTATGTCCAACGACAGAAGAAAGGCCAGTGTGCTTAGAGCAGAGTGCCATGTAAGATCAAGGCAAGAAGCAGCATGCAGAGTTTCAAAGGTGACAGAGATAAGTTTTGTATTTTTAAAAATGATCTGGGAACTCCCTTTAAGCAAATGTGCTTTAGATTTTCAGATATTTTTTCAAATGTTTGAATATTTGCATTTGCATGAGATACCTTGAGGATGAAACCCAAGTCTATATATGAAATTCATTTATGTTTCATATTCATGAAATTCATTTGTATTTCCTTAACTGAAGGTAATTTCATTCAATTCTTCCCGCATGCCTGCGTTTTGACTGTGACCCGTCATGGGAGGTCAGGTATGGAATTTCAATCTCTATACTTTGGATATACTGGGTTAAATAAAACATCACTAAAATTAGTTTTCCAATCTTCTTTTTACCTTCTTTAAGATGTGGCCACTAGAAAATTTAATGTTATATATGTATGATTTGCTCATTTGCTCAAATTTGTGTAGTGTGTCATTTATCTGCTGAACATCTCTGCTGTGAACCTGGAATGGCTGCGTCCCCCCACCCAGCTCCATCACTGGCCATTCTTGCTTCCAGGAGATAATTACTGAACATCTGCAAGATGCAGGAGCACTCTCCCTGCTTCAGTGCTCAGGAAGAATTCATTGATTTCCCTGTCTTTTTTTTTTTTTTTTTTGGTTTCTGATGCTCATTTTCCTTAATTTTTAAGAGGCAACGAGAATGAAGAAAAAGAAAGATGTTTGTTTTTAGTTGTCATCCCTCAAGATGTTCTTGAAAAAACAATCTCCAAAACAAAATTTGGGAAGCACAACAATAATTACAGTTAAAAAAAACAGTGAAAAATCATCTTAAACATATCAGCTCTCCTAATACTTACTTAAGATGGAAACTTCAAAGGTATTAATGTTTTTCCCTTTTAAGATTTCCAAAAACGTTCCAGAGCTGAGTAGAGAATGCGTATGCCAAGATTTTGTGAAAAGGACCTTTTATTGCAATGTTACTAGTTCTGAAAATTTGGTTTTAATAAAGAGTTCACATGACCTTCTATGATATGTCAGGAATGTGCTATTTGAGTAATAACCCTACCTGTGTTCTAGGGTACAACTAATGAGAATCTCTGTAAGAGGGGAAAGAAAATAACTGAGAATTGACAGATGAAATCTAGTAATGCTGTCAATGACTTCAAAGCAAAGGCTGACTCCTAACTTTATTAAGTGTTCATTGAATGGTTGTCAATTTTATAATGTGCAGTATCTATTTTATTTCTCCAGGATCCTACAGATAGATGTGCACATGCTGTCTTCCTCTCCACTGCAGTGGCCACCTCTGGACACATTCATTACTAGAGATGCAGAAGATGACATCCTAGAACAGGCAAGGCTTGGATGCTCTGTGCAGGTCCCCCTTGGTATAAAAATCATTGCTCTTTTTCTTGTGGTTATCAAATGTGAGTGGCCCTGACCTTCACAAATACAGCTAGTTTAATTATCTTCCCTTTTAAAAGCAATTCAAATTTAAAAATCATTCCAAATACATCTTTAAAGGTTTCCAGTGAAAAGTATAAAAAGAAAAAAAATTTGTAATCATAATTTAGTAATTCTCCAGCCATGATTTTTGGCTTTCCTTGCTGCGTAAGTGGTCATATATTTTATAAGCCTTGCTAATTTGCTGTTAAATTTGCTATTTATATGATTCTAGATGATTTGTTGGACTTCATTGAACAGAAAAGATTTTTATTAGCAGCCAGTGCTTTCAAAGAGGTGGTTTTTTTCACACCATCAAGGCCACTTTCTCAACTTATTGACAGCTTTATGAGTGTAGCTGGATAAAGAACAGTTTCCTGTATCCAAAAGCGTTTTGCATTCCATGGGGCAAAAGCTTGGACTTTTAATTAGGATATAAGAGCCTTCCTTTCTCTCCCAACATTCCCTGGGGGCACAGAGCAGCAACACTTGCATTTAGATAGTTAATCACCTGTCCAGACTTCAGCCCACTAAAATTAGGAAGGGTTTCAGGTCAAATACTTACCTGGCCACCAGCCAGCCCAAGATGGTATTTATTTCTGCACATCTGTATTTTGTATATATACACACCATCCTGCCTTTCTAACTAATTGAGGGTATATTTTGCCTACTGCAGAAACTGTCAGACGAATCCTGTTGAAAATCTTATTTGAACCTGTATTTGACAATTTTCACAAGAGAAAAAAACGTACCCTGTATTTTCCCGTATGAGTTTGCTTTCCGCATGGAGAACCAGGCAAATTCTCCTCATTCCTTCACTCTTGTCCTGACCTCACTATTCACGTTTATAGGGCTTTTAAGGTTTTACGTTTCTGCTAAATTTTTCTTTATTGTTCTAATCCTACCCAGGAGATTCATTCTCTTTTCAACATGGTGTTAGGGCTTTGATTATGAAAACAATAAGACATCAAATAGTCAGTGGACATTTTGGGGTTCCAAGTGGTAGCCTAGTTGCTAAAATTTGCTAGTATATGTGTGTATTTCCTGCTTTGGGGAAAGCACGTGCCTTCAGCATATGCCAGTTGGTTGCCTCTAGTCTTTTGCTCTGTTTTTGCAGAAATTCTTTGTCAACAGCCCACACACTTGGAGAAGTGTAATCTCCAAATGTCTTGCCTGAGCTGATAGTTTAATATACTAAGACCATCAGAAAACATGTTCACTTATTTAAGTAGCAAGCAGGCCTTTGATATAAAGACACTCTTCAAGAAAAATTTTTGAGTTGCTTATTTTTATTTATTTTGTAATCATTGTCAGAAGATCTATTTCTTAACTCACAAATGAGAAACAACAACAAAAAAGGAAACAAGAATAAAGGAAAGAAGAAACCCAGAAGGTGGATCTTTATCCATGGGTCTATATATGTCAGCTTAACAACTGCTGCTGGTGAACTTAGCAAAATCTCACAGTGTTTGGGACCATAAAGGAGGTCAATTGCACTGAGTTAAGACTAAGGTCTGCCTACACCTGAGTGCCTGGTTGGAATTTTTCTATCTTGCTCTCCCTCTTTTTTTTTTTTATTAAATCAAATTAACATACCTCCTCAACCCCCACATTCACACTCAAAATTTGCTAGCACCAGAATCCAAAGTAATTCTAAATACATTGCCTTATGAGCCATTTTCTTTGGGCTGAGTACTTCATTTCAATAATGAGCGAAGTCACTGAACGCCGAAACACCAGAGCACATTCTGATCTGAGGCTTTGCTCTGTCAATCATTTACATATAACTTTCAGAAAGTCGATATTTCTCAATAATGGCAATTAATGCTCAGTTTTCTTTTCTTTGCTTCTTTAAATGATTCTAGTGAAAAATAGTTCTCTTCTAATTGATGCAAAATAAGTATTTTCTTGATGGGCTTCTTTATACTGGTAGCTACATAATATGAACTCCTACATTTCTGCTTAGATTTATGTTAAAAATCAATAATGAAATTGAGTTTTAATATCTTTTATTTCTACCATCATGATTATGGAAATTGCATTCTTTTTTTTTTTTTATTTTTCAGTCTCGGCAAGGACTGTGCTTGGTTTATTTTTGCAATTGGTCCCTTGGTGTTCCTTTTCTGCTAAGTACTCCTTTTCTCATGTTAGTGACCTTGATCCTATGGAAAGTAAGTCTAGGGTGGCTTCTCTTAGCTTCACCCCTTATTAGCTCTGATTACTTAGCCATATTACTTCACTTGGTCCTCAGACCCTTTCTTTACTCATCGAGTGAAGTGAATTAGACCAAATGCCCCTCTGAGCACTTTCCTGCTGAATTTTTCTGTGCCCCCAAAGTAACTTCATACATTAGAATCCTTGGTGCAGAATGTGTCCCAAGGAATGACACATCTAAGCTAATTCCAGAACTTTGCTTTCTACCTTTTTGTGGATGGTGCCCTAGAAAATCATTGTAACCAATTTGATGCATTTGCATATGGAATATTTTGGAAAATATTTCTTAAGATTCCATTTATGTATTTACTTTTAGATCTTGGGTTATGCAGACTTCATAGTTAAGCTGGGCTCAATTTCCTTCCTTCCTCCCTTCCTTTCTCTTGTTTTTGTCCCTCTCTCTCTCTCTCTCTCTCTCCCTCTCTATCCTTCACTGTCTTCTCCTCTTTCTTTCTCTTCCACTGGTGACAAAATAGGCTATTTTCCCTCCACAATGAGTAAGATACTCCTTGATTCATTTTCCCCTACTGTGCTCAAATGCCCAACCATGCTCTTCATGTTACACCCCAAGAGTTATGTGTACGTAGGGTGTAAGGAGGTGTGTGTGTAGGTGTCCAGGTGACTGGTGAAGAAGTGTACAGCAGACTTATGCTCCTTCCTTTCATCCCCACTTTTTGCTACTTTTTAATTCTGTGTGTACCAAAAGGACATTCATCATTTTCTTGTAGATATCTATATTACTTATCTACTTCTATGTAAAAAATTACTCCATAATTTTACTCCATAAAATCACAAATGAGTTTCTAATTTCACAGGTTTGGTAGGTCAGGAATCTGAGCATGTCTTAGCTGGGTGTGTCTTGCTCAAAGTGGTCCATGAGGTTGTAGTCACAGTGTTGGTTGGGATGGGGCTGTGTTCTCATCAGCTTTATGGGGAGGGGTAGGGTCCACATCAAAACTTGCTCACTTGGTTGTTAGGCCTTTGTCCCTCACAACTCAGGTCTCTTCATAGGACTATTTGATGACACAGCAGCTGTCTACACCTGTTTGCCATGTTCTATTTCCTAGAGATGAATCAATGAATGCATCCCACACTTAAAGGGACAGATTTACACAAAGCTATGAATACCAAGAGATAGTAATCACTGGGATCATCTTAGAGGTTGCCTAACCCAGGCCTCTGGTGTCAACTGACGTATTTCTCCCAAATGCAATAATACATTCACTCCTCACTTATACATCCTAAAATGTGTAATCTTGTGGTATCAACTCTAATTAGGTGGTGGTATCACCACCTAATGTGGGTCCAGGTGTATATGGGTGAGGCTCCAGGAGGTCTTATTTCAAGTATTCTTCATTGAGTATGGTTGATCTTGGTCTGTAAACCCGTAAAACTAAAGAGACAAGTGATCTGTCTTCCACAGTGGCACAGGGATGGGGTCATTGCTATAGGTATTCTCAATGAAAAAAGGGACAAATTAGAAATGAAAAGGAAATGAATACCGTATTGTAACTATGTATGCACTTATGATAGTTTAATAACTCAACTCCTCAATAATTTAAAAAAAGGAATTATTGGTCCATAGCAATTATTGGTCCATAGTTCTGAAACTCAGCCAGGCAAATGTTGGACCTACTTTAATTAAATCTTATGCCCTGGGAATCCTTTCTCTGGCTCTCAATTCTGCCTTCTGACCCCTTGGCTTTGAGTCATTCCTTTTATATGAAAGTATGCATGTTTGTAGCTGAGCCAATCTGTCAGGCTGATTCCTACCAGTATAATTCTGGGACACTAAAGTCTTGGTTCATTCTTCACCATCTTTGTCCTCTTCAGAGTCTCTCCCACCCCTTCTCTTCTTCATATGTGAATCTTGAGACACATTCCATTTGACAAAAAGTCATACCCACAAATCTCTTTGAGATGAACTAACTCCTATCATCTGATTGAGAGGATTTATGAAGCACACCCTCAATCTCTTTAGTGGACTTTTGTCTGACCACTTGATACTCACGTGGTCAGATTAAAAGTTTAAAGACATCACTTTAGATTAAAGTGATGAAAAGATATCACTTTTAATCTTTCTCAAGTCCTTTTTCTTTTCTTTTTTTTTTTTTTAAAGAGAAAGGGACATAGAGAGAGAGAGGGAGAGAGAGAGAATCAATTTTATTTAGTTTTTCATGTGGCTTTAGTTGCTCTGACACTTCTTTGGGTACATGGTGCTGGGGTTTGAACTTGGGTACTTGCGCATGCCAGGCAAGTGCCATAACCGTGGAGCCACCACTCCAGACCTCTTTCTCAAGTCTTAACGAAACATTTCTCAGGCATATACTCAGTCTCATCATTGTGCCACAGTTCTTGACAGTGCTCTGCATTTGGTCATTGACTTGGGAACCATATCCTAATTTTTAAAGTCATCATTAGCTATTGGGAAGGGCTGAGAATTTTTGAAACCAGGGAGCCTTAGCTCCTTTATGATTAATAGTACTTTTCTTGTTTGTCTCTCTCATGTTTTACTATATGCAGCAAAAAGAAGTAAGTAGTACTTTCAAAATTTTGCTTAGAAATTTCCTTCGCAGTATTACCAGTCAATTAAGCATATTGTCTGCTCTCTACATAACTTCAGACAGTAGTGTTGCTAACCTTCTGCCACTTTTTAACAAAAAAAAGTCTCTTCCTCCAGTTTTCTATGAGATTTTTTTCATTTTCTTGAAGCTTTCAAGGGCAGAATCCTCAAAAATTCACTCTTTCTTCCAAGTACTTTCATTCATACTCTTCTTGAAGTCCATTGTCTGGTGTTATAGCTTGGATCTGGAAAACCCCACAAAAGCTCATGTGTTGAAATCTTAGTAGCAGTGTTCAGAGGTGGGGCTCTTAGGAAATCATTGGATCACGAGGGCTGACTTTGTCGGTGGATTAATCCACTCACAGCTGAATGGACGACTGGGACATGGCGGAAGTAGGTCACTGGAGGAGTGCCTTGGGACTGTATGCTGTCCCTGACCCCTTCCTTAGTCTTTCTTTCTTTCTTTCTGCTTCCCACTGCTATGATCTGAGCTGCTTTCTTCCACCAAGCCCTTTCACCATGATGCTCTGTTTCACAGCAAGCCCAAAGCAGTGGATACAGCTCATCATGGACTGAAATCTCTGAAACCATGAGCCAAAATAAACTTTTCCATCTTTAAGTTGTTGATGTAGGTATTTAAATGGTTACGGACATGAAAAGTTAACACACCTGTTTCTAAATCTATTTCCACATTTCATGTTTTTTTAATGGAAGAACAGTTATAACTATAAAGATTGAATGGAGTTAAAGAAATATTGTCATGGTGATCCTTGATAAAAGTGCTCCACAAAACTACATGACCTCTGGAAGTCAATGAGGGCTGGGATAAAATATTATTATTATTCTATTTTATTTTTAGCTATTGCTGTTATTCTCTTACTTTATCACAGGCATAGATATATAGGAGAAACCATGGTATTTGCAGGTTTGGTAATATTAGTGTTTTCAATCATTCTCTGGGGATTCTTGGAACATGTCTCCTATGGATAAGGGAGGAATACTGTACAGTTACAATTAAACTTGGGAGGACTGTGTGATAATTGAGTTGACAGTGTGGGTCTGGAGAGCAACCTGGGTGGTGATGGTGGACATGATGGAATTGGGAAGGTGGTGGTACTGTCAATTAGTGGTGTGCTGGAACTGAGGACACGAATTTGCCACTGCCTGTCAAAGGAGCTCTATAATTACTAGAAACCAGATTGATGTCCCACTGAGGCTTTGCTCAAAACAAGCCTTATCTTCCTGAATGTCCTGGCCAGTGTTCCAATTTGCTGTTCCCACTGCTACTGTTAGGGGACAGATAGACGAATGGTGGGAACAAAAGATTGATAGAATAATTCTAAAAAATGGGCCCACTGTGCTGACGTCACATGCTTTCTTTCCCAAAAAGCAATTTACCTGTAGGTGGATCTGTCTGGCCTAAAAGAATAGGCTATGTCACATTCCTCAGCAAATTACCTGTTATCTGCAGAGGAAATGCAGGCTCAAAATAATGTTAATTGGAGGAACCCAAGGTACCCCAAAGAGGAGACTTTTGTGATTAGATCCTGAAACTTAGGGAGATAGGGATAATTCCTCCTAATCAGAAAATCTGTAAGAATGTATGGTTAAGAATCCAATTAGAACCAGTCAGCATGGACCAAGATGACCTGGAGTTGCCACGGTAGTGAGGATTTAAAAGTCTGGTATCATCTTGCTGTCAGTCAAAAGTCAAGAGGTGGTCCCAGGTAGGAGTCTCTGGAAACTTCTCTAGGATCTCCAATAAAAGTGGAGTGCAGGAGAGGCCCATTGTCTCTCTCCTCTCTAAGAAGACTTACTCTGTCTCTTGAGAGTGTCCCCTTTTCCTGTCCCTTCAATAAACTCATTCCTGTTACTCTGGATGACATGTCTGAAATCTTACTGACTTGATTGCAAGAACTGGGTAGTAGGGAATTTATGTGCTGTCTTGGTTTCTCTAGAAGGCCCCAGATCTATAATACAACATCAGGTCCTCATATTTAACTTAGTTATGCATGTCTCATGGCAAAAATTTCTGGGCCCAAAGGTCACACACTGTTAGTGAGACAACTAAGTGCAAAATCAGTTAATAAGGCAGGGCTCTTTTGTTGTTTATGTGTTTTTGTTTTTTCTTTTGATTTGTATGAGGTCCAGCCAGTTATTTTTATAACACTTACCTAATGATTGTTATTTTCCTTTTACTCCTCACTTATGTTTTTAAAATTCCACCTTATTCCCATAATTATTTAAAACATTCTTTTTTAAAAATTTTTTTATTCCATAAACATGGTTTTACAACTAGGAGGGGTTCATCATCAAACAATCATGAACAAAAGTGTAATGACAGAACAAGCCAATACTGGTGCCAGCCCATGGTTTCCCCCCGCTTTGGGTTCCCCATGGTTCCATGTTTCACTTTACTTAAGCCCCAAGTTAACTGGTCTTCTCGTAGAGGTCGAAGGTTCCCCTCAGATTAGATTCCCCCATATTACCTCCTTCTGGTCACCTTGATGTCCTTCCTATTCCCTTCGCCCTTCCCCACATCCCCCAGGAACCTAAGCATAAAACATTCATCTAATGGTTTGTACATATTACAAAATCTGAAAAAAATGTCAGGTCCAGTTCTGCTTTTGGCTGCAGGATCCTGCCTGGAGACGTTATAAATTCCTAGAATGACTTGTGGTGGATTCCTGTTTATTTTTTATTTACTCTGCTTGTTTCTAGACTATACTAACAGAGAGAATTCAGACCTCAAATTCATGTAAAAGAAACCTACGGTTTTGCAAATTATGAATGGAGCTCTTTTTCTTTTCACCCCAAATCAGGGGATTAATAGGAAATTTGGTTTGCTGTCTTCTTTAGTGGGGTGAATGTTAATATTCCCCCCCCAATTATCTATTTCATTGAATATTTTCAGATCTATGGCAAGTTTTGTCTCTAACTCATCACTTCACGAGGTATAAGGGACATTTTGTTAGGAAGGAGACACATTCCTAGACTTAGTCTCCTTTCCCTGGGCAGTTGCTACAAGTAAAGTTTTGGGTAACAGAGTTATACAGATGTCCTTAGGGTAGTTAGCAGCTTCAGAATTCACTATGCTAGATACATGCCTGAGTTCTGTAATTGGCCTCTAACAAGTTTCCTTATTTTTTTGCTAGCTCAGCTACACATGTGAAATTATCAGCTTTAGACATTTTGATATGAGAGAGTTTTTCAGATTATTGGTGGGCCTAGAAGTCAGCCATGTTCTTCATATTTTTTTAATTGGTGCATTATAGTTGTACATAATGGTGGGTTTCTTTGTTACATATTTGTACATGCACATAATATAACAACATCATTTTGACAATATCATTTCCCAGTATGTCCCCTTTCCAAATCAGGCTTTTTTTTTTGTATAGTTGCCCACCCCACAAAGCATTTCTAATTGCCTTTCTTTTCTCTTATTGATAAGAGAGTGGTGTGTCTTTACAATATTCTCAAATTATCTAAACTGTTTGAATGGAATCTACTTTCTTCACAATCATTCCTTGGAGACCTTGAACCTTCCCCTCCGCCACAGATCAGTAGCTGTCCCACTGCCATCCTGAGATCCCCCTTCTGTACCCGCTGGGGCAAATCTACTATTTCCTGACTAATAGATTTTAATATTTTGTTTGTGTCTGCATTTTCCCTGTCATTTCATTGAGGAACTTCTCAATTGTTGAACATTTTTAGCCCATTCACACCTAAAAATGTCTTTATTTTTCTTTCCAGCTTAATTTGTGGTTTGCCTGTCTACTAAATATGATTTTGCAATAAATCACTAGGACTTCTGATTTTAGTTCCAACCACTGAAGAGCTTGGAACTCTTCACTCTTGTCCTTACAACAAGAAAAAAGCTGAACACCTGAAAAATTAATGAATTTTCTTCAGCAAGTTTTGTCTCTAACTCCTCACTTCACGAGGTATAAGGGACATTTTGTTGGGAAGGAGACACATTCCATTCTTTGAAGAATGGTGGTCTGAGAATAAATTACTACCCCCAAATCTGGAAAGATTGACAAATCCAGAGTCACAGTCTATGTCTTCTCACCTGGAGAAGAAAACAGTGCAGCCTTTCATTAGCAGTGATGCATCAGTGTTAATTTTCATGAATTTCTGGAGGCTGGGTATGGATTAGCATGAAAGTGCAAATATCCAAGGAGCTGAGGATCTTGAGTTCCTCCTGGAAACCCCACGAGGTTTTGTTTGTGAAGAGCAAGGAATAATCAGTCTCCCAGTGACTTTAGTAGAGGGAGGGGCAAGCAATTCCTTGAAAACACTCAGAGAATTCTCTATGACAAAGTACTACCCTTGAAGGGGAATGACTTTACCAGTGCTTTCAGACACCTATGGAAAAGGGCATTTGCTCAACTGCAGCCCTCCCTAACCTTCCTGGCTCATAGGCTGGGGTGGGGGTGGGGAGGAAGAATGATAAAAAAAATAATCTGTAAAGTAATAGCCCAGAAACACAGGCCCACTGAAAGACTGAAGTCTTTTTGCAGAGAGGTGGGGAGGGCATACTAGGGATTTAGCCCAGCGTAGCTTAACTGCTGAGGCATATCCCTAACCCACTTTTATTTTTTATTTTGAGATAGGGTATCACTAATTTGCTTAGAGCCTCACTAAATTGCTGAGGCTGGCTTTGAACTTCGAATCCTCCTGCCTCACCCTCTTGAGCTACTGAGAGTAAAGCATGAGGCACTGAGCCCAGTTAAGACTGTGATTTAATAATATTATTGAGTAGGGCTGGAGCGGTGGCTCAGTGGTTTTGGCGCTTACTTGGCAAGCACAAGGACCTGGGTTCAAAGCCCAGCACCATGTACACAACTAAGTGCTTGGAGTAAAAAGGCCATGTGAAAAACTAAATAAAGTTGTTTCTCTCTTTCTCTCTCTCACTGCCCCTCACTCTAAAATAATAATAATAATAATAATAATAATAATATTAGTGAACACTTCTGACTCCTTGTACCTACCACCACATCAACAGGGCTTTAGCATAAGAACAGTCAGAGCTGCAAGAGTGGCAAAGTGCAGACTCTATCTGAGAAGTTCTTAGGGAAGCCCAAAGACAACAGGAAACACCAAAACAAGAGCACTGGAAGAATCAAAAGCCTTTGGCACCCACATCTACAGCAAACATTAGCAGCCTAACTTCTGGCATACAACCTCAATTAGAGGATTTTTTGTTGTTGTTGTTAGTTTGTATTACCTGATACTCATGCTTAGTTTTCATCAAAACATTATGAGACATGCTAAAAGGCAAACAGTAATACAGAGTGAAGACAGAAAGTTAGCATGAGAGCCACATCTTCAAATCACATATATTTTTGAATTACCAAACTAAGAATTTAAAAGAACCATGTTAAGAGCTCAAATGAAGGACTGGAGGTATAGTTCAGCAGAGCACTTGCTTAGCATGTGCATGTACAAGGTCCTGGGTTTGAACCTCAGCTCTGAGAAAAAAAATTTATGAATTACTGTGAGAATGAACAAATAAGTGAAAAAATGTATCTCATAATTTGAGTAAGTACTTGTAACAACCTGAGATAGAAAAAGTTGACAATGTGCAAGAACAGCTTATCAATATAACCAAAGATGAAAACTTGTAGCCTCAAAATTTAATTCTAGAAGTTAGAACACAATAACAGAAATGAAGAATGCCTTTGATACGATCACCAGCAGACTAGACATGGTTGAGGAAGGAATCAGTGAACTGGAAGATAAACTAGTGTTGGCTGCCTAAACTGAAATGCAAAGGAAAATACTAAATAAAAATAAAAATATCTTAAAGTTGCAGAGCAATTTCAAACATGTAAAATACACAGAATAAGAATACTGGAATAAGAAAGAAAACAGAACAGAAAAAAAATTGAAATAGCAATGGTTAAAGATTTTCCAAAAATAACGAAGCAAACAATGAAGATACTGGAAGTTCAGAAAGGAGTAAGATAAGCATCCAAAAACACTTCATTAACTTTAAAATGTAGAAAAATAAAAACAAAAATTTAAAAATAAAGTGCAATATGGAATGGGAACTTGTCTATAGAGGATACATCCTACCACCAAGAAGAGAATAGAGTGAAATATTTAAACTGTTGAAAGGAAAAAATGTCAAGCTCAAGTCTCTAGCCTAAAATTATTATTCTCTAAAAGTTAAGGAGAACCACCTTTAACTCCTCTTGAGGCAGGAATATTACAAATTTGAGGTCAGCCTCAGCAACTTAGCAAGATGCTGTGTAAAAATTAAAAAATAAAAAGAACTGTTGATGTAGTTCAGTAGTAAAGTGCTCATAGGTTCAATCTCCAGTACTATAAAAAAAAGTTAAGGAGAAATAAAGATTTTTTTAGGTAAACAAATTATCATCACTGCCATATAGAAAATGTTAAGAGAAGAAATTCAGACAAATGAAAAACATGGATGTATGTAAAGGAATCTCATCAGATAAGGGATATTTGAAAGTAAAATATCTTTTAAATTCTAAACTGATCTAATAATATCTTAATTTAAAGCAACTATCACAGCAATTCATTAGGCATTTATAGCATGTGGCTAAGTAAAATGAATGGCCGAATGCCGCATGAACTACGTGGTGGAACTGAAAACACTGTCTTATAGTGCATCTGCACCATGTGTTTAGTGGCGTAATGTTATTTAAAGATGGACTTAGGCTGCTTGTAAAAGCACATTTCAAACTCTAGGGTAACCACTAACATGTTTTTCTTTTAATGAAATACAATTTATATACTAAGGAGAAGATAAAACAGGTTGATATGAACTATTAAATTAAAACTAGAAAAGGAAAAGGAGGAAGGGAAAGGGGAAAAGAAGAAACAAACACAATAAGCAGAAAACTGTTACAAACTTGGTGGCATTTATATAAGTATTTTAATAATCATTTAAAATGTGAATGGTCTGAATATATCAACTAAAGGAAAGATTGATAAAGTGGACTTAGAAAGCAAAATTTAACTGTAGATTAAATATAAAGAATCAAGTATAAAGATTCAGATACATTAAAAGTAAGGGGATGGAGAGAGATACCATGGTAATACACATCAAAAGAAAGTTGAGGGGCTGGAGTGGTGGCTCAGCGGTCAAGGCACTTGCCTGACATGCATGAGGATGTGGGTTTGAACCCCAGCACCACGTATGCAATGAAGTATTGGAGTAATGAAAGCCAAATGAAAAACTAATATTAAAATTGATTCTCTCTTTCTCTCTCTCGCTTTCTCTCTCACTGTCCCTCACTCTTAAAAAAAAAGAAACGAAATTGAAATAACCATGTTAATTTTGAATCAATAAGGTTGAAAAAGTGTCACTGTTAATGAGGAGTGATAAAGAGGTCAATTCTCCCTGATGACATAATAACGAAAAAACATCAAAGTAAATGAAGCAAGAGTTGTCAGAACTGGGAGGAGAAGACAGATAACTCCACCATGATAGCTGGAGATATCAACACCCCTCTTTCTGTAATTTATAGATGAATGAAGTAGAAAATCAATAAAGATATAGTTGAAGTGAGTAGCAGTGTCAATCAACATAATCTAATGGACATTTACAGAGAACTTCATCCAATGACTGCAGACTATGAATTCTTCTCAAGCATACATGGAATATCCATCAAGATAGAACAATATCTGGGTCACAAAACACAGATTAATAAATTTAATAGAAATAATACAAAGTACTTTCTCAGACCATAATGGTTTTAAACTAGAAATCAATAATGGAAAGATATTAGAAATCATTCAAAATATTTGAAGATTAAGTCATTCATTTCTAAATAACATGTGAGCCAAAGAAGAATTCTCAAGAGAAATTTTAAAATAGTTTGAAATAGCTGAGCATGTTGATGCAAGCCTATAGTTCCAGCTACATAGAGAGTTGCTTGAGGCTGGAGCTTGAGCTCAGCCTGGGCACTATTGGGAAAGTTTGTATAAAAAATAGTTTGAAATAAATGAAGTTGAATATACAATTTATCAAAATTTGTGGAGTACAGCAAAAACATTTCTTTAGGGGAAATTTATAGATAAAAGCATGTATTAGAAAATAAAAGAAAATCAATAATCTAAGCTTTCACTTTAATATAGTGAAAAACGACAAGTTTAAAGCAAGCAAGAGAAAAAAAGAAAAGAAACATTAGAGTAGAAATCAATGAATTATAAAGTAAGAAAACAATCAAGATAATTAGCAAAATTAGTTCTCTGGTAAGATCAATACAAACGATAAACCACTTGCCAGGAGAGTAAAGGGATAAAAAGTTGGAATACACACATTACTAATAGCAGAAACAAAGAAGAATAATTTCTAAGGATTGCGTGTATATTGAATTAATGATAACAAGGTAATATGAATAACCCTATGCTCATAAATTTGATAACTTAGAAGAAATGGACCAAATCCTTGAAAGATGGAAGTTATCAAAACTCTCACAGGGAGAGGTCTGTATCTACTTAGAAATAGAATCAATAATTAATAACTTTACCCAAAAGAGAGCACCAAGCTCAGATTTTCATTGGTAAATTCTACCAAACATTAAAGAAGTAATACCCATTTTCTAGAATCTCTTTCAGAAAACAAGAGATATAACACTTCTTAACTTATTCTGTAAGTTTAAGATTACCATAATATTCAAACCCAAACCAGATAAATACATAATAATAAAGAAAAGATACAGACGAATATATCCCATAACATGAGGTAGACACAATTAGGAATCCCCATCCCCACGTCCAGGGTGCTCAACCCCTGAGCCACATTCCCAGCCCATTTAACTATTTTTTTTAAGAACCAATTGTATTTATTTTTTTTAATCTGGCCTTTGTTTCTCTGATACTTAATTGTGTATGTAGTGCTGGGGTTTGAACCTGGGTAAGGCTAGTGCTCCAACCACTGAGTCACCACTCCAGTCCCCCTGCATCTGCCCAAGTCCTTTTAATTTTATTTTATACTGTAAGATATGGTCTCATTAAGTTGCTCAGGCCCCTGCTAAATTGTTGATGTTGGTTTTGAACTTGTGATCCTCCTGCCTTAGCCTCCCAAGTTGCTGGGAATACACGTGTCTTGCACTACATGCTTATTTTTGTAACCTACGACCTTATATGGCAAAGGGCACTCTGCAGCTGGTATTCAGTTAAAAACTTTCAAATGGAGGGATTATCCTAGATTAGCTGGATGGGTCCAATGCACTAATAAAGATCTTTGTAAGAGGAGACAGGAGCATCAGAGTCAAAGAAGAGATGCAATGATAGAAGCAGAGGTTAGGGTAGTGTTCTTGAAGTCAGGGGCAATGGTCAATAACCAAAGAATGTAGTGGACCTCAAGGAGCTGAAAAGGGCAAAGAAGTGCAATACCTAAAGTTTCTAGAAGGTATGGTGATCTGCTGACTTCTTGATGTTAGCCTGTAAGATTCATTCACTTTTTTTTTTGCAAGTGCTGAGGATTGAACTCAAGCCTTACATGCTAGGCAAATGCTTCACTCCCCAGCTACACCTCCAGCCCTCACTTCGCACCTCTCACTGCTGGAATTGTAAGATAATCAGTTTGTGCTGTTTTGGTGTCATATTTGTGGTAAATTTTTATTGTGTTTGTTTGAGACAGAATCTATGCCCAGGCTGGTCTTGAACTTCCTATCCTCCTGCCTTAGCGTCCTGAGTAGCTGAGATTACAAGTGTGTTTGTGGCAATTTCTTAGAGTAGCAACAGAAAATGAATATAATGCAGATGCAAATATCCTCAGCAAAGTATGAACAATCTGAAAATGTACAAGCAATTATACACCAGACCCAAAGTACTCAAGGCTGGCTCAACATTCAAAGATCAATTAATATAGTTCACTACATAACCAGGCAGAAGAAGGAAAATCATGACCATGGCACTTGATGGAGAAAAAGTATTTAACAAAATCCAATACCCAGTGATGATAAAAATTATCAACAAACAAGGAGTAGAGGAACATCTTCCTCAATTCCAGAAGGAATAACCACCAAAAACAGAAACAAATATCTATGTTCATAGCAGCACAATTTACTATTGCTAGGCTATGGAAACAACCCTGATGTCCCTCACCGGAAGAATGGATCCAAAAACTGTGGTACATTTATACCATGGAATATTACACAGCAATTAGAAACAATGATATTGCAGCCTTTGAAGGTAAATGGATGGCTATGGAAGAGATCATGCTGAGTAAAATCAGTTTAACCCAGAGAACTAAGGGTCGATTGTCTCCACTCATCTGTGGAGGTGGGGACTAGACCCTGGACAGTGAGAAAGTTGGTCTATTAGCATGT
>PVKS010023345.1:0-32498 GCA_004027875.1 Aplodontia rufa
TGTTAACCAGGGGTAATGCTAACGCATAGATAAGCTACTATGGGTTTCATCTATTGCAGTTTCCCCCAGAAGAACTCATGTGTTAAATGGGTATCTAGTGTAGGAATAACATCGGCTTCTGGGATGGTTCCCCCATCTTCCCCATCACCAGACTCCTATGAGTTCTTCATATACCCTCCCCACTCCCCATCCCCTTCCCACCACCTCCAAGTTACCTAGTGAGCTTTCGCCCCTGTTGCACTGAAAGTCATTCAATTTGAGGCTTTGTTAGGTCAGCCGTCTGTCCTACTGCTTCAACATAAACTCTAGTATCAACAGATGATCAAGAATTTTGATTTCTAGGTTTAAAAAAGGAATTTTGATTTCTAAATTCCTACACTACCTGTTTAAGGGAGTTTTAAAAATTCTTAAATTGTATTTATTTATTTATTTTTGGTATTAGGGATTGAACTTAGACATGCTCTACCACTGAGCTACATTACCCAGTCCTTTGTTTTTAATTTATTTTGAGGCAGAGTCTAGCTAGGTTGCAGAGGGCCTCATTCAGTTGCTGAGTCTGGTCTTGAACTTGCAATCCTCCTGCCTCAGTCTCTCAAGTTGCTGGGATTACAGGCGTGCATTACCATGCCCAGCTAAAAGACTGGTCCACCACCAGAGGTTTTTTTTTTTTGGTCTTTATTTCTTTCTTTTTCTTTAAGAAAGAGATGGAGAGAGGGAAAGAGAATCAATTTTATTTAGGTTTTCACATGGCCTTTGCTTCCCCCACACTTAGTTGTGTATGTGGTCCTGGGGTTCAAATGTGGGTCCTCATGCATGCCAGGCAAATGCCACAACCACTGAGCTCCAGCCCCAAGGTCTACTACAGTTTTGATACATCAGCGTCCCTTGTTTTTAAAAAGACCCTCAGTAGTTTGGAACCCAATAATTGGAAATATATGATATGGATATCCTAGTTATGGTATTTATTTGACAAAATAATCAAAATGGAATACCTGACAAATTACATGCTTGTAATTTGCTTAAGGTCTATTATAAATTATAAAGCTTATTGGTCCCATTACTATAATTAGTAGGTGTATGTATTACTTTATGATACTCACAGCAACTGAAATAGAATTCCTTTAGAAATGGTGTATATTCCTTTAGAAATAGTGTACATTATAGGCACATGCCTATAATCTCAGAGGCTTGGGAGGCTGAGGCAGGAGGATGGTAAGTTCAAAGTCAGCCTTAGCAAATTAGTGGGACCCTGTCTCAAAATAAAAAATAAAAAGGGCTAAGAATGTGGCTTAGTGGTTAAGTGCTCCTGGGTTCAATCCACAGTACCAAAATAATAATAATAGCAATAAAAGAAAAAAATGTATAACATTGACTTTTCACTAAGTTATCGGATATTTTCTACAATTAATTTCAAATTAGTGAAAATTGCCTTGCTTTCGTTTCTGGACATTTGTTTCCATAATCAAATTGTAAATGCTAAGCTGCCAATAACATGTATTATACAATGAACTTCCCAAAGGCCTCCCAAAAGCTCAGGAAGAAAGCTCTATTACTGTTCTACTGAAATATTCAAGGACCTTGAATATTGAGGTCAAGGACTGACCTCATCCCCCTTTCCCATCTCACTCCCCACTACTGTCCATCTGCTACCCATCATTCCTATTACACTGCTCAAAAGTCATTCCTAAACACACCATGTACTTCATACCTCTGACCTTTGACTCAAGCTGTTTCCTGCCTTAGAATGTAATTTCTTTTTTTCTAGACAAAGAGTTATCTACGTAATCAAGGCCAAATTCAAGCACTGAGCACTGGAAGACTGAGGTAGCTGTCTGTGATCTTTCTTGCTGAAGGGAGTAGTGATTGGTACCTACATGCCTTAGTTAAATATAGAGGAAAAAAGGATTAGATTTATTGATGACAGCACATATCCACAGTCTGTGCAGTAGAAACCATAATGATACATTCATGAGATGATCTCAGGGGATAGTCCTGAACAAATTAAAATTCAAGGGATGAAGGACTCAAATGAAGAATGCTTTGTAGTCAGGTGCACTGATGCATGCATGCCTGTAATTCCAATGACGTGTGAGGCTGAGGCAGGAAGATCACAAGTTCAAAGGCAGCCTGGCAACTTAGACCCTATCTCAAAATGTTGAAAGGACTCAGGATATATTTCAGAGAGCCCCTGGATTCAATCCCCAGTACTGCTAAAAAAAAAAAAAAAAAAAAGAGAGAGAGAGAGAGAGAATGTTTTATAAATAACGTGAGATGAAATACCATTTTCCTTTTTTCTTTTTTTCTTCTGATAACTACAAAATCATTGGGAATTTTGCTGTTTGGACCTCTGGCTATTGGTGTCATGAATCCTTGATTGAGGGTACCATTCTTTATTCCTGGGCTTCAGAATTGGTCTAGATTCTGCAGTGGTAGTCTGGAGGCACCCTCAGAAGTTCTTATCTTGCCTATAAATTGGAACCATCTGAGAAACACTAGAACACTGGTACCTGGGACCCATCTCCAGAGATATTGATCTATTTAGTCTACTAGAGGCCTAGGCCTGCGGTTTTTGAAAGCTCTCCAGGTAAAGCTAATGCAGCTAAAGCTGAGATCCATTGCTCTACTTCAGTGCTTCTCAAAATTGAATCACATGGACATCTTGTTAGGGTGAAGATTGAGCAGGTCAAAGTGGAGCCCAAGATTCTGAATGTCTAACATGGCCCAGGTGACACCCAGCTGCTGGTCCATGGCCACACTCTTGGCATCAAGGGCCATGGATGCTAATCAAGGTATGATCTGGAAATCTCAGCATTACCTAGGAGCAGGAAGGGGTAGCTTATTTAAAATACACATTCTGGAGTGCTATCCTATGCCTAATGAATTAGATTCTCTGAGAGTGTGATTCACAAATGCACATTTAAAACAAGATTTCCAGATGACAAAGACACTCAGTAAAGCTGGAGCCACTTGTTTTGAGGCCAGTATTTCTAAACTTTCACAAGTCCCATCCCATATACTTGTCAAAAATAAAGACTGATGCAATCAGAATTTTAGGAAAATGGCCCGGGAATCTGTGATTCTGATGATAGAGGAAGTTGGGTAAGAATGGGGGGAACGATCAGATATTAATGGCTGTGAGATTGGGTTTTTTTTTTTTTTTTACTATTATTGTTATTTATTTGTTTGTTTGGCTTTAGTGCTAGAGACGAACTCAGGGCTTCGTCTCAAGGCTGTGAGCTTTTTAGCACTAACTGACACAACCTCCTCCATATTGCCAACTGTCCATGGTGGAGGGGAGGGAGGTGTGGGACTGGAAAGTATCCTCTTGTGTAAGTAGAGTATTTCTAACCCAGTGAGAGGAAGAGCAGTCACCCCCTTATTATCCACTGGGCTGGTAACCACGCACATATAGCAAATCCATGCTGAGATTTTGATCTGTGCCTCCCAAACTTTAGCCTTAGATTCACTTGGGTCTTGTTAAAATATAGATTACTGGGTTCTATCTGAGAGTTTCTAAGTCAGTAGGATATCTAAAAAGCTCTCAAGTGATAAAGTGGGACATGTGTGGAGGGGAGGTGTAAGAATTGAAAATGAGTCCTAACTAAAAATGTTTGAGCAGTTTATTTTATGGTATGTGTGAAGCACTTTTGAAACTACTTTAGATGTATTACAGGACTGAGAAAATGAGTGAGTGTGTGTGTAAGAAAGAGAGTGAAAGAGAAGTAGATTATTGGGTGTTTGTGTTCTTACTGTGGGAATGTATTGCAATTGGAGGTGGAGGTACTGGTATAGGCTCATTATTTTATTTTTTTGGGTACCAAGGATTGAACCCAGGGGTGCTTAACCCCTGAGTCACATCCTCAACCCCTGAGTCACATCCTCAACCCCTGAGTCACATCCTCAACCCTTTTTAATTTTGAGACAGGGTCTTGTTAAGTTGCTTAGGGCCTCACTAAGTTTCAGAGGCTGGCTTTGAATTTACAATCCTCCTGACTCAGCCTCCCAAGCAGCTGGGATTACAGGTGTGTGCCACTGTGCCTGGGTTAGACTCATTATTTTAAAAATATGTATATAAGCATGTAATGTAAGCATGTTATATATGTATGCTATATATGTATGAGTGTGCATGTGTATTTGTATGTGCATGTACATAAGTTATATACATATATTTGTCCAGACTTTGTCTGAGAAGGTGGAAAGACAGTCACCCTAACAGCGAGGAGCATACCTAGCACCCAGACCTTCTCTGTCTCTAATGCTAACCCCCATCAGAACAAGCCAGGGCTCATCAAAGAAGGGGCAGATTCTGGGCTTGGGGCAGAGTAGGTACCAGATGGGCTCAGGACATTTTTTTTAAATGCTCGAAAGCTAAAAACAAAACAAAACAAAACAAAAAACATAAACAAATACAAAACAAAACAAAACCACCAAAAACCAACACTGTTGGTTAAAGGGATGCAAGGTTAAAGGGACTTCTACCTGTCAAATCTGGGACGTTCAACAATGAATTATAAATCACTAGGTGGAAAAGGAATGCATGAGTCCATAATAACTGGAAGAAGGTAGGGCTGTTACTGCTTACTGCAGAAAGCTGAGGGCTCCTGTCATACAAGGGAAGAGTTCTGGAGATGGAAAATAATTTTGAAATCATCAGGATAAAAATTAGAATCAACAGACACTAAATCTAAGGAGACTTTTGATGAGGAGTAGGATAGTGACACGGTCTTAAAGAGGTTCCTCACAGATTACTGAATGAAAAAATATGTCATGAGAAATTAGATGACACTTTGGGTGATCAAAATTAACTCACCAGTCAAGTGAGGGACAGACAGTTGGGGACCTCCACATGTGATCCTCTGAGGATACACATTCAGCTTTCTGGATAAGAAAGCAGAAGCTCAATGGAATCACACCAGGAAACAGAAAAACATGAAGAACCAACTTATTAAAAATGAAGGGGTATATTTTTCAAACATGTCAATGTTGGAAGTTACAAAGGAAAATTTTGGAAATATTTCATATTAAAACTAGCACAAGAGATATGACAACTGAACCTGAGACTGGATCACGTAATTTAGAAGAATGTTCAAAGATATTACTGTGTCAACTGACAAAGTTAACCAATGACTATGTAAGAGAACATCCCTATTCTTAGGAAAAATGCTGTTGAATATTTAGGGTAAGTGGCCATGATATATGTAATTTACCCTCAAATAGTTCAGGAAAAAAATTCTGTGCATGAGAGAAAGAGAAAAAATGATAAAGCAAGTAGTGTTAAATGCTAACAATTGGTCGATGTTTTTGTTGCTATTGTTGGTACTGGGGATTGAACCCAGGGGTGCTTTACCACAGAGTTACACCCACGACCCTTTCAATTTTTTATTTAAGAGACAGGGGCTCATTAAATTTCTTAGGACTTCACTACGTTGCTGAGGCTGGCCTTGAACTTTGGATCCTCCTGCTTCAGCCTCTCGAGTAGATGGAATTGCAGATGTGCATCACCATATCTGGCTTATGTGGGACCATTTTCAACGTACTTAGAAGGGAGCTTGTAAACTCATTTCTAGGGAGGAAATGGTCAGTCAAAAGAATTAAAGGAAGCAAAAATCATTCATTGTTTTCCTTAGAAAATTATACTTTGGGAGATGAAAGAGGCCCTTAATTCTCTTAAAAGAAGGCTACACATATACACACATGCTCACACATTTGAAAAGTAATAGACTACCTTCAAAGAATTCAAAAGAAACTGATAATGGATTTCCTTTTGGGGAGGAGGACTAGATAACTAGGATATAGGTTGGGAGAAAAATTTAGATTTCTCTGTATACCTGTTTATGATGTTTAGCTTTTTTGATTGTTTATTGTGGTTTGGTTTTGATACTGGGGATTGAACCCAGGAATACTTTACCAGTGTGTAACATCCAGAACCCTTTATTTTGAGATAGAGTATCACTAAGTTGCTGAGGCTGGCCTTGAACTTGTGATCCTGAGTCACTGAGATTATAGGGGTGTGTGACTGTACCCAGCTAAACTGTTTAACTTTTTTTTTTAAAGATGTGCACATAGTATATATTTAAAAATAAATATTTGAAACAATTCTTTTTAAAATTTGGGGCTCATGGGACAACCATGAAAATAGATTAGAGAAACAATTCTGATGAAAGTATCTTGTCTTTAGAATGCTTAGTTCCCATTACAGACAGATTTGTGACTCAAACCAAGACTTGCCAACACCTGTCTGACCACCAACAGGTCTGTGTTTATACTTGTTGTCCTCAGAAGGCTTCACCTGTTTCCCGGGGATTACTTTATTTCTTGAATAGCAAGGATGAATTTAGATTAATTTTTTTATTGGTTCTTCAGGGCTCCTGTGGGCTCAAGGGCAGAAGTGGGCTGAAATGAGAATGACTGTCACTAACCAACAACACTGAAGTGAAAACTGGATCCAAGGGAAGGAACCTAGAATCTTTAGTGCATTTGCATCCCGCTCACATCACCTCTTATCCAGTTTGGGTGAAACAGAGATAATCTACCTGATTTGATATCTCAAGTCTAGACAGAGCCCAAAGAGCCCAACTATCTTCATAAACAAGTTTGAGAAGGTGGGATCTTCCTAAACAGTTCATCTTTGTAGTTACATCAACACCGCCATTCAGTAGTTAAAGGTATTATCTGAGCACCCAACTTCCCAAGCCAGTGCTACAGGAATCGGTTGCACTTCCACATTCACTTCCCATGATGTCTGCTTGATTTTACTTTAGAAAGAGCTCTCAAAACTTGTCCACCCATTTTCTCCACCTTGGCTTACAGTGACATATGATCAGACCCTCAGACTCTATTGCCACCCCTCCTAGCTACTGCTAGTTCCCTGCTACTTCTCCTCCCAGTACCTCCCACTCTGACACACTTTCAAAAGCATGAGTCTGACCATTTCCCTGGATGACAGGTCACAGTTTCCTATAGCTGTCATAGGCCCAACTCCCTTAGCTGTGCAGACACAGAAGGTCTGTTGTCATCCCTTAAAAGTTTTCTTTCTAGTTTCCATTTCTGTTTGCAAAGCACTGTATTCCTACCTAGATCTTGACACTCATCAGACACACTGTCAGTATTTCCCAGCACGCTTTCTCTAGGATATGACATATCGTTTCTCTTTTGTGCCCCAGGGCCTAGCATATGAGAAGTGTTTGGCCAGATGAAGGAAAAGGGACCTTTTGAATGAGGCAAAATGGCCTTTGATGGTGCTTCCCAGACTTTACAAACACAGGAATCTGCTAGGGATTTTGTTAAAAAACAGATTCAGGTTCAGGAGGTCTGGTATGGAACCTGGTCTGTGTATCTTATGAATTCCCAGATGAGGTTGATACTGCTGGTCAGGGGGCCACACTTAGAGCAGGAAGGACCTACAGAACAACAGTAACTTTTTAGATGCAGGAGTATGTGGAATCAATTATTTCTATGGGGATCTTGAACTTTTTAGTGAACTTTTTAAAAAAATGTATTATTTATTAGATGATATATAATTACAATTGAGGGGGAAATATTATCAAATATTCCAGAACAAATGAATATATACTTAGTTATCTAGGGCTAATGCCATGTCATGGATGCCCAGCTTGGGTTCCCCATGTTGCTGTTTCCCCCAGAAGAACCGATGAGTTAAATGGATATCTCGTGGAGGTCAGACATCACCTTCTGAGATGATTCCCCTATGTTCGGTTCCTCCAGTCTCCTAGGTGATTTTCCTAAGCCCTCTCCCCACCCTGCCCCATCCTAAGCCTCCAAGTATCCTAGGGAGTCATCTCCCTGTTGTGAAAAGAATCATACAATTTGAAGTTATTATTAGCTTTCCCGTCTAACATACTGCTTTCTGATGTATTCTAGCTTCCACAGGTGAGAGATACCAATCGGCCCTTGAGTCTCTGAGATTGGGATACTTCACTTTGCATAATTCTTTCCATCTCCATCCTTTTCATCTCAAAAGCCATAATATCATTTTCTCTAATGGCCAAGTAGTATTCCATTGAGTATGTATACCAAAGTTTTTGTATTAACTCGTCAAGTGAGGGGCATCTGGGTTGGTTCCATAATCTAGCTATAGTAAATTGAGCTACTATAAACATTGATGAAGCCACATCACTATAATACGCTGATTCTAACTCTTTTGGGAAAATACCCAGGAGTGGGATAGCTGGGTCGTAAGGTGGTTCCATCCTTAATTTTTTAAGGATTCTCCACACTGCTTTCCAGAGTGAACTTTTTAATTTAAAAAAAGATCAAAAGGTCAAGCATGGCAGTAATCCCAGTGATTTGGGAGGATGAAGAAGGAGGATCTCAAGTTTGAGGCCAGATTGTGCGACTTAGTGAGATCTTGTCTCAAAACAAGATTTTACAAAAGGCAGGATTTGGGTATAAGAACAAATGCATATCATATTGCTACTTTATATGCATTTATGGTTGTACAATAACTAAACTCCTTAATAAAATTTTTCTTAAAAAATTTGAAAAAAAATTAAAAAGGCAGGAGATGTAGATTGAGTGCCTGAGTTAAATCCCCAGTAACACACATACACACACATCCAAAAGAGTCGGATCATATATATATATATACTACAAGCAGTGAGCTATTGAGCCATAGGTTATTCCAGAAATGAAGAAGAAATAATTAAAAAAATTTGCTTTTAAATTCTCATACCAATATTCTAATTATTTTTTTCTTTAGTGAGAGAGAGAGAGAATCACTTTTATTTAGTTTTTCATGTGGCTTTTGTTGCTGACACTTCGTTGTGTATGTGGTGCTGGGGTTCAAACCCACATCCTTGCACATGCCAGGCAAACACTGTAACCACTGATCCACTGCTCCAGCCCCAATATTCTAATTCTTAACTTGGAGTTACATTAGGTTTGTCTCAAATGCTTTGTTTTTTATTTTTGGTACTAGGGATTGAACCCAGAGGCACTTAAAACACTGAGCCATGTCCCCAGCCCTTTTTATTTTGAGACAGGTTTGCTAAGTTGCTGAGCCTGACTTTGAACTTGCAATCCTCCTGCCTCGTCCTCCAGGGCTGCTGGGGTTATAGGCATGTGCCACTGAGCCCAGCTTGGAAAGCTTTTGAACAGCACATATTCTTCCTTCATGTTTCCCACCAATCTGACTTTCTCCTTAGAGGAATATGAAACTATTGGTCCATGGCTCGAACGACTGCAAATAACAACCTTGGAGAATGCTTTTGTTATTGATGGGGCTGTGTCACTCAGCTGTGCTGGGGAAGAAACAAGCTTCCAGCTTTATGGTAATTCAGATCCAAGAAATCTGCAGACGGATTTTAGTCAGGATTTTAGCAATAGACTCTGCCTGAAAACCTCTCCCCCTATTTCTGATCCACACATACACATAAGCGAATGCCTCAAAAAGGAGTATGTGAGCTGATATTTATCTCTCTTTGGACTACACTGAGTTCCAAGACAAGTGTGTTGTACATTCCATCCCCAGTCCCAAGCACAGAACCTGCTAGAGCAGGTGCTCAAACAAATGAAGAAGTTAACTTTTTTTCCTACATCTAACAAAATTTCCTTTCTCACTTCTTATACTCTGTCTACAATTGGCTGCATATTATTCCTAGGAGAGCTGACATTGTACAGGGATAGGACCTGTTTAAATGACAGCACAAGATGTCTTGGGGGGGGGGTCTGTTTCTTGCAAATTGTTTGGGTTGGGAGACCAGAAAACAATCTCTTCCTCCGCAGTGTTCCATTGAGTAATATTTACTGCTTACAAAACAATATGTATCATGTTTGTAAGATAGACACCAGCAACAAAGTGAACACCTATGAATCCACCACCCAATAGAACTAGAATGTCAGCTGCCCCGTGAAGCCGCAATGGTGTCCTCTCCTCTTATCGTCCTGCATTCCCTTCCCCCAGCTATAACTGTTCTGAATTTGTCATCACTGCCTTCCTCCATCACCACCATCATCATCCTCACAGTGCTGGGGATAGAATCCAGGGCCTCCTGAATGTCTGCACAAGCGCTCTCCACTGAGCAACATCCCTAGTACCATTATTTTAATAAAATTTAATAAAAATTAAATGGGTTTTTTTAAACCACATATCTGTGCATCTATAAACAGTATGTGGGTTAGCCTTGCTTGCTCTGGAGATTTGTAAAAATGATATTGTTCTGGTGTGGTTTACTCTAGCTTGCTTTTATTTTTTTTAATTCAACACTGTTCCTCATCTACATTGTTGTGTACAGCTCTGGCTCATTTGTTTTCATCACAGTATAGTATTGTACTGTATGAGCACATTGTGATTTATTTATGCATTTCTTGTCAGTGGATATTTAAGATGTTTCCAGGTTTGTTTTTTTTTTTTTTTGGTCTCAGGAACAATACTTCTATGATCAGTCTTTTGAGGTCTCTAAGCATACTCCTGATTTTATCCAGAATGTATATAAAAGAGCAGAATTGCTAGATATGTTCAGGTCCAGAGCTATATATATTTTTTGTACAGAGATGCCAATTTACATTCCCACCAGCGATGTATGAATTCCTGATGATCCATATCCCTGTCAACAGCTTGTGTTACCAGGACAGGACACTGGCAATGGAATCTCAAACTGGCACTTCTGAGGGTAGCACTTCTGACTAGATGGGCTATTTCCTCTGACCACCTGGCTGGAAAGCCTGGCCTGAGACTCCATCCACAAGGTTGGACCCTGAGCCTCACCCCTTGCTGGATCTTAATAGGAATAGAGCACTAAACTGAGATAAGAGACTAGGGTGCTTACTGGGCTCTGCTGTGTGCATACAGTTATCGCAGAAGGCAATCCGTCATAGAATGTGGACACTGGGACCCTAAGGCCAAATACTTCATTTTACATTTAAGGAGAATGAAGCCCAGAAAGGTTAAATTACTGGACAAGGTCTGAGAGTTAATTAGGGCAAGAACGTTTCTCCAGGGCACTTGACTCTTAATCCAGATTTTTTTTTCACCCTATAATTTAAGATGGCATAACATGATCCATAAAATTAATAATGACTTTAAATAATCAGATAACTGATTTAGTTTTAAAAGGTGATTGTTTGACTTAAGTGACTGATGAATTTGATGACTTTAACTTCTTTGTTTATAATGTAATATTCAAAAAGATAAAGAGTAGGATGATACAGCCTCTGCAATTATGGTTTCAATATGCAAGTTTAACTACTAAAAGACTCAGGTCTCCTGAGGAAAAGTGTTCCTAATCATGCCCTTGGTGATCCCCTGCAAGGAAAGCATTAGGGTTCCTCATTAAGAAGCCATTTTGGGGCTGCAGCAGTGGCTCAGCAGTTATGATGCTTGCCTGGCATGCAGAAGGACGCGGATACAAACCCTGGCACCATATACTTAATGAAGAGTCAGAGCAACAAAAGCTACATGAAAAACTGAATAAAATGGATTCTCTCAGGACTGGAGTGGTGGCTTGGTGGTTATGGTGCTTGCCTGGCATGGGCAAGGATGTGGGTTTGAACCCCAGGACCACATACACAACAAAATGTTGGAGCAATGAAAGCCATGTGAAAAACTAAACAAAATCGATTCTTTCTCTGTTTTAAAAAAAATTGTTTGTCTCCCTGTCACTGTCCCTCTCTCTTTGAAAAAAAAAAGAAGCCATTTTTGTGACATCAAATTCATTAAATTCACCCTCCCTTTATGATCACTCAAAATGAAGCTATCCTAAGAGGCTGGGAACTGTGGCAGTTATGGCAAAAGAGCTTCAGTGAATTGATGAGTTATAACCAAGACCTCTTTCTACACAAAGGTGGAAAAACATTGAAGAGAGACCAATCTGTAGCAGAGGTACTTAGCACTCTTCAGAGTGTGCATAATAATCGAATGTGGTGTAACTATGTGCAAGGGGCATCTGTCTCATCCATCAAAGGCAGTAAAAATAGAACTGGCGAGGAAAAGAACGACTGCTCAATAATAGGAAGGGTGTTTATGTGAGGGAAAGTGGCTTCCAAAGCCTGTAGTGGAAATGTCATTCTGTTTACCTGAGGAATTCTCTTCTCCACTCCTACCCATCTGCCATACTCCTTGCTACCCCAAGAATCCATTTATCGTTTAAAATTATCTTTTCATTTAGCAACAGTCTGCAGGTTGGTAACAAGAGCATTCTGTGAAGCATTCTTCTTTGAATGTCAGGATAAAACTCTGGGGCTGCTTATTACTTCAGGGTGGGGGACTTGGAAGGAAAGAATGTAAAGTAATTTTGTCCAGGAATGCTGACCAAACAGTACTGAAATACTTCTGGTTCAGGTTTTCCTCCTAGCAGTCATTTTAATCAGCACTTCCAGTATTTAATGAGCTTGTAGTGCCATTCCATAATCACCCAGCTCACTGGATTAATGATGAAAAGAGGAACTGATTTTTTCAGTTGCATCATTTGAAGTAAATGTTAACTTTCTTTCTGAGTCCTTAGTTACCCTAACCGCATTAGTGTGACAAATATGTCTTTGTCTAGCATAAGTAATTAGAATTTAATCACTTTAACTGCATCTTAATTACCCCAAATGAATTGGAAGGACATTTAATAGCAAAGATTAAATTGCCTTAATGAACGATTTTTGTGACTCCATCAATACTTGAAACGCGTTAGCCACTCCTCTCACGCACTCGTTGAGGAACCGGCAGTGAGCGCAGAGGTCACTAGGTGGCGCGCTTCGCTCGTTTGTTTATTCAATTTCCTCATTGATCTGTTTTAGAAGACAACAGGAAAGAAAGGGAAAAGCACATAGTTTATTGTGTTCTTCTGATAACCTCTCTTTGGGACCATGAGATCATCACCAGATGTGAAAATGAAAGGAGCGATTTCAGAAACTGTCGATTCTGAGTACCCCATGGCATATCCAAAGGAAGATGAGAAACACACGGTGACTGGAAGTATGCTGTGTTAGAAGGAAATTGTAAGTTGCCCTCTGGACAACTGCCAACATATATACAGAGTTTTAGCCAATTTATTTTTTTTTTATGTATTCAGAGTCCTGAAATATAAGATGCAAGCTTTGGACCTGTAAGGCAGGCAACTGACGTGGAGCCAAGAAATGTAATTGCTGCCCAAGTGCAGATAAGAATGCCGATGCATAAAAATATGGGAGGATCTGGGCCTTTGGGCCCTCCTCCAGGCATGGGTCTCAGGGGGCTGGCCCTACCCACAGAGCACATCTAATGAGATGGGTCTTGCCCATCAATAATTGTTTAAGTGAACAAATGGATAGAGAGGCTTGGGTTCTATGTGTAGCTCTGTTACTGCCTTGCACTCCCCCTGGCTGCTTCTTCAAAGGAGAGTAATTAAAAAAAATCTCTTAAAAGTCTTGAGTAAAAATGAAAGAAGTTTCCATAAGTAATGCTCTTTGAGAGTCCCAGAGGGAAAATACACTCTTTCTAATTTCAAGAACTTTGTTATGCACAGACTTCCTAAATTGGGTGTTTATGACAGTGAATCAGACATTTTCACACTCGAGGTCCACTGACCTGGTGCACCTGAACCAGCAACAGAAGCACAGGGTGAAGGATAAAAGGGTTCTGAGTTTTGAATTAGGAAGGCTGAGTTTAGGGCATCAGTGTTTTCCAGTTACATATTAGTACAGGTAAACGATTTAACCTCACTAAAGAAAGCAACAAGGAAAAATCACAGTAAACACATAGCCTACAGGTTCCCAAACTTTACTTCACATTCAAATCACCTGGGAACCCTGAAGAACCGCATCAAGCAGGGAGTACTGGCATGCACCTACCTATAATGCTGGGAGGCTGATGGTAGAGGATCTCAAGTTCAAATCCAACCTCAGCAACTTAGCAAGACCTTTTCTTCCATAAACAAATAAACAAACAAACAAACCCCAATGCTCAGGTCATGTCCCATATAAAATACATCAGAATATCTGCTGTTGCAACCAGATGTTAGGATTTGTTTGTTTTGTCTCTAAGTGATTCCAATGTATAGCAAGACTTAGGAGCCATTGGCACAGATGGTGAATATTACATGAAAATATCTATGTGTCTAGCACAGCATACAATAAATATGTGCACAACAAATTTGTTTCCTTCTTTATTGATGTGACAAATCTGATGAGTTGTACTTCAGTGTCTTGTTATGCTCAGTTATAGTCTTACTAAAATTGCCTCATTTAAAGGAGAAGAATATTTCTAGAGCTAATCTGATCCAATTTTATGATAATATAACATATTTTGGGAGGAACATATATAGATGATTCTATAGCAAGACCCCATGATAAATAATTTATATATTTGTATCAAAATAGATTGTCTTGTTATTGGCCTAGTCACCTAATTCAATTCTATAATCTCAAAAAAGCTAAGCTTCATTATAATTAACACACTTGTATTAAAATAAAAACCTATAAGAATTTATTGATAAGAGATAGGAATGTGTATATGATTGTGTACTAAACTTACTCATGTCAGAAATATTTTTTTCCCTTTTTACTGAACTATAAAATGGATATTTTCCAAGTGGAAATAATGTGGCTTTCTTCTCATAAAGGTGCTTACTCATCTTACTTAAATAGACATACTGAAAATCATATTTAATGAATATTTGTTAAATGTGTTTCTCTAGCATGAGAAATTCAAACACTTGACTTCTTCAAGATCCTCCTGTTGCTACTCTAGATTTGAGAGGCATTCAGTTTTATCAAAAGGTAGCCTAGAAATCCTGCTACTTTGATGGAGACTGAAATGAAACTAGTCATTTCTTATTCAACCCATGAAGACTCCTTGGTTGAGTTGCAATATTTAGTATGTTTAAATATTCCAATATATGGAGTTCACAGAGAACACACAGCACTGCCACTTCCAGGACAAGCTCTAACTACGGAAGGTGAGGAGCAAGACACTGCAGTGCCTCCTTTTTAGTTTATCCACTGTATTAGACTTGATTTTTTTTAAACAAGAATACCAGGAATAAATTTTGTTGATATGATGTGTAGGATCTATTTTTTTCCTAAGAACTTTGGGGAGCAGCATCTGTTTGATTAGTTGAATTTGCCGTGGAGGTGGAAATGATGACATCAAACAGCTCGTGTAACAACCTCCTTAAAGACCTCGTAGATTAGAGATGACTATAGATTTTCCCCAGCACGGATCAAAGGGACTGAATTGAACGTTTTAGCTTAATGATCCAACCTCTGTCACACCCACAGGGACGCAAATTCTGATTTTATAAGCAGTTGTGCACATGCACTCAGACATACACAAAGCTTCTGTGGAGGAGGAAAAGATCAACCACTGGATCGACGTGGATAAGGTTTGATCTTTTCGATTACTTGATTTGCCATTGTATACCCCTGGAAGGGCCTCATGCTCTCATAAACTTCGGAATATTAGCTGTTAATTTTCATTTCTCCCTACAACTTTTTAAAGGCATCCTAGCTGCCTTTCAGAGGCACAGACTAGGTGGCAGGATAGTGGGGCCCTGTCCAGGGTCCTGACGCCAAGTGGCCGCACCAGGAGCTCCATGTCTGTGGGCCCACCCCACAAGATAGGAAACAAAGACTTTCAAGCTGATTGCCTGGGGCTGCTTTCTGATTTGACCGGTTTGCTGGAAGATGCAACAAAACAAAGGAACCACTAATCCACTCATACTATATCACCCTTAGCTCCAACCTCCAACTTCAGACCATCAGGGTCACCTTCTCTATCCTGACTCTGCCTTCCTCAAATAAAAACATGCCAGCAAAAGCATAATTTGAATAGCATATACAAACATGCATCTTGTTTGGTCAAGTTAGAACTGGGGCGTACTTTGGGAAGATGGAAATTTTCTCTCCTTTGGTGGGGTAGCCTAGGCATTTCTGAGGACCTCAAGTTCATTAGATGTCCTTCTCTACCACCTCCTCCACACACTCTTCCTATCAAAATAGTTATGGGTTTGAAAATCCCTAGGACAGCAGTGTTCTAAAAACAAAGACTCAGCAAACATCCCTTTCCTGTAGTAGCTGGCTGAACAACTGATGCTTGCAGGGGGTCCAGCCCTGGTGGCCTGCAGGGGGCGCACAGCTTCTGCAGCTCAGTCTGTCTGACAACCCCAGAAGGTCAGTTGAAATCAAGGGAATCAGAGAACCCAGCCCTGGCTTGCTCACAGAGGGCTGAAAGCTCGAAAATAAAGACACAACTTAGGCTCTGGGTCTCTGCTGCTACAACACGACCATGTCTGTTGTTGTTGTCATTCTTGGTACTCTCGGTCCCAAGTCACAGAGGCAGGACTGACAGCCAGGCTGAGCTCTGGCTCTCTGGACGCTTCCAAGTAGCTGGGGGTTGCAACTGCTGGTGGAGCCAGGCAGCCACTGTACAGGCTGTGGGGTTTGTCTCTGGTGGGTATCCTTGCTGCACTGACACCAAGCCACCACACAATGGACACCAGGTTTCCTCAAGCATCAGAAGCAGGTTTAGCCCACTCCAGGCAGACTAACTGCTCCACTCTTCACCACCTGTGCACTTCTTAAACCCTAGTGAAGACTGCACAAAAGGAACCATTGTCTCACACTCTGGAGGGGACAGACAGGATGAGAAAGGTGCCCACAGAGCCTTCTGGTGACTGTCTCCAAGACCTTTGGATTTTGCAATAGACTATGTGTGGGGGGGGCACTCCCCGAGGCATTCACCATGCATTGCCACCATTCATCCTGGGCAGGCTCCAGGGCGCTGGGTCCTCTCCTGACAACAGACCTCTGGCCATGCTGGTAGGATGCCATTCCAGACCTTGCCCCCAGACACCAAGGCAGACATGGGTGGGTCATGCACCTCTGGGTCTTTGTTCATACCACAGTGGGCTTGGAGCAGCTGCATGACTGGAGACCAAGAGGCTGAGCAGGAGGAAACCCGTGAACTTGGTACCTTCTCCTCCCATTTTTGAACTCTTACAGTTCCCTTGACCTCACAATAGGTCCTGGCTTTTCTCCCTGCCCAGGAATCTTTCAGAATTGAGGAAATGCGATTCTTGTGGCCCAACAGAGCATTCCTGCCAGGCTCGGGTGGCCCAGGAAGGCAATTGGACAGTTGAAATGGGGCAGTTGAAATGTCACCGGCTGGGGTAAACATTAACAAAAAGCAAATGGACTTGTGCGGGGTCGGTTATCAATCAACTAAGCCGCAAGGCCACTCACAGCAAACACAGACCAGGTTGGATCAGGCGAGACTTTCTCATCGCCGCCTCCACGCGGAACCTAGTCCCCCAGGCTTAGGTCTTCCTCCAGGACGTTCTGGGGCAAATACCTGACAGCAAAGGGGCGAAGTCCTGGGTGCTGGAGGCACGACTACTTCCCAGGTGTGGTTTGTAGGTTTCCTCATCTGCAAGTGGTGAAGGGTTAGAGTGGTCTAGTACCTACCACCTCCCAAACCTCGGGCTGTTCGCTACTGCTACCGCCTCCTAGGTCTACGGCGCCCATTGGTGGGTATACCCACAGTCATTTCCTGCGCTGGCTGCTCCCGTGGCGTAGCCAAAGCCTTCTGGAATCTTTAATTGGAAGCTAATCTCCTTGCGTCTTGATAGGCGCCCACGTCAGAGGCCGGGCACACCCCCAGCCCAGTTCCCCCACCCCACTCAGGATCAGAAGCAGCGCAAGCATAGTTGCGATATGTTGTAATGGGGGGAGCAGCAGCAAGAATCACATTGAAGGAACATATATTGATTTCTAAAAGGTAGTTAATTTGGTGGGAATTTCCTTCTGTCGCCCTTCTTCCACCGCAGTTGGAAAATACTGGGCCACCTGCAGAGGGTTTTGACCATTGACAACAGACTGAGTGGAACACAGCGGACAGAGAGGGACAGGGAGAAGTCACCCTCCCTCTGAGGAAGGAAGAAATGCATTTCAGTGTGACTGGGTCCCCCATGAGAGCTGGGAGGAGATTGGTGGTGTGGTGTCTTTGAGCACAACAGCAAGTAAAACTAAGCTACAATGGGGGGCAACTCCACACTCAGGAGCTGCCGGTGGAGGGTAAGCAACAATGTCCAAAGCCAAGGCCAAATCAGTTTTCAGGCTCCTGCACTCACCGCCTGCTAGACATCATTTGGAGAGTTCAGAGGCGACCTCACTTTTTTTCTCTTTTAAGAAAATGTTAATGAGAGGAATCATTATTATTCAGTGACTTAAAATAGGTCATGCTTTGTGGCATGAGGGGATTGCTTCAGGTTTCTTGCAAGGGACCCTCCTGAGCCCACACTGCACCCTCAGTCCCAGCTCTTTAAAGAGTGAAAGAATCAAAAGTAGAAAACTCCTCATTCAATTCAAATATCAGGACACCCAGTTCCCTTGGGTTTGTGAAAAAAAATGTGTTCAACTGGAGTCTCCCATTTTGTACTTTTTCTAGGAAAAGGGCTATGCCTGGGGCCAAGAGCAGCAGGCTTCACACAAGCTGCTAGGTGCCCAAGCAGGCGTCCGTTCAATGACCTCCTGGGTCCCTGGAGTATTTGCCCAGCACCCCGCCCCCAGCCTCTTCCACGCGGATCTCGGCCTTTCTCCTACCCCCACCTCAGTTCTCCACGCCTGAAGGTCGGAGGGCACACACCTAGGACAGGGAGCAAGGTCGGGTTCTCAAGTCTTAGGGGTGTTTCTAGACCGAACCTATCCGCTTGCCCTTCCAGGGTAAGACTGGAGGCAGTGGGCAGAGGTGGGTCATGGAAGTCTGGAGTAAGTGCTTTCACCGGTTGGGGGATGGGGACTGGACTTTCTCTGAGGGAGAACCCTTTTTTCCACCTCCTTTCCACCTTTCCTGTCCCACTCGCTGTTCAGGGAACACTGACTAGGTCCTGAACTCCAGCTCTCGCAGCGGGCCTGTGAAGATGCACTATCTTGGACACCCGCATAGGCTGAGCAGACAGGGTAGGGAACAACCCCTTCGTTCATCCTTTTCCAAACCTCAACAGCCCATAGGGACTTGATAAAACCACGAAGGGTAGGGCAAGATGTTGCCGGTACGCAGGGCTAGAGAATGGAAACAGAGACCCTGGGATTCTCTGGGACACTCGGTCAGCCTCTTTCCTTAAGTCCTTCTCTTACCGCTGCCGCGCCTGGCTCCCAGGTGCAGGCAGCCGGAGTATGCCTGAGAACTTTGCATGGTGAAGACGGAGCTAAGCTGGAAAATCCGGCTCACGCAGCTAGGTGCTTGCGCCCAGACCCGAGGAACATTTTAGGTCGCTTCTAGGCTCGAACCGCAGGCTCACCCGCACCTGCCTCCCTCTAGCTTCTTATTGGCAGGCACGAGTTGGGGGAGGGGGCTTCAGCTTCACGCTTTGATTTTAGACTGTGAAACGGCTCAGTGCCCCCGGCTCAGAGCGGATTGACTGTCTCTGGTTCTCCAGGGACGAATTAATGGAGAACGATCAGTTAATTAACAAACCCTCATTCCGGCTTTTACCTTTCTCTTCGCCAAGACTCAGGCCCCGGCGCCAAGCTGAGTTGCAAGGGGTTGGGGTGGGGGAGGCAAGGACTCTGGAGTCAATCAACTTGGCAACCTCCGCTCAGATCTCATTAAACCCAGTCCGCCCTCGGCTGCCCTTGGCTCTAACTCCCCTCAGGTCCTCGTCTTCAGGGGTCGTCGAATCCGCTTGAAATCCCGGGTACGGTTCCGGCTGGGCTCAGCTATCTCCGCCTATCCGCAGTCTAGGGGAGCCGGGCGCTAAGTCTGCGCAGCGCCAGAGAGACCTTCTCGCTTAACTACCGGTCGGCTTGGGGTTTTGGGCCCAGGAGAACTCTGCTTGCAAAGTCGGGGGTCATTTACACACTCCCACCCTCCTGCACAGGGATTCAGACAAAAAGTCAGAAGAGGAATAAAGTAAAATGCCAAGTTCTAAGCGAATGGATAGCGAAGGCGGACCTGGCCTTCCCTGCAAACTCCCTTGTTGCTCTGCCGCTCTCACCTGGACCTCGGTATTGTCTGCCTCCCTCCCTCTCCTTTCTACAGTCGATTCCACACTCAATGTATACTAACTTTTCCGCTGCGTCCTCTACACACCCACCGCTCCTCAGTTTTGGAATATTCTGCTGGAGCTCTTAAATGTGCGTTTCCTGGTAGACTCCCCTAGAGCCAAAAGTGTGAGCTCAGGAGGAAGCGGGGATAACGCAGCGAGTTCAGCCAAACCTTGATTGGTAGCTCTGACGAACTCCAGCTCAGTACCTGAGAGTACTGAAAAGGAACACCTAAGCATAGTTTCAGGCACGCGTTGCCCCCGCCTGCTTCCCAAACCCGGAGAGCTCAGCTGAGAAGCCACTCGCAGAACATATCCTAATAGGTTCGAGGATTTTTCTCGTCCTACCGTTGTGCGACTCTCCAGCGCGGTCCCCAGAACAAATGCGCCCCCAGAGTCACCGAGGCCGCTGCTGTTTAGCTCCCCTAGCCTTCCACAGCCCAATGCACTGAGACCTGGAGGAGGCAGTCTGCTCCCTGAGCCTTACGCTGGCTCTTCCAGGCCCAGGGACCACCTCTAGAGGAGAGGGAGGGATGAAACCAGCTCAGTGTACTCTTTCCCTCCCACCTTCAGTGCGTTCGGTTTCCTCGTCCCTTATCTCGCCTAAGCGCCAAACACTTTGGCGCGCTCACCTGCTAAGCGGAGCGCGGACATTCGCTGGAATTCCGGTTCCTGCAGCCACTTCCACATTCTCCGGAAGGTCTCCCGGCCGGACTTAAGTTTGCTCCAGGGTTTGGGGTTGCGCAGCAGGTCCGAGAGGGTCCCTTGGGAGCGGCAGAGCACCCTCTGCGCGAAGATGGCCTGTGGGATGCTGTAGCGTTTGAGCTCGGTGGTGATACGCTGCGCCACCTCTTTGGTATTGATCTCTTCCATCTGCCCTGAATTACTTCCATTGCTGACCTGCGCGCCGGTCACCGAAGGGTTGGGCTCTCGGGCTGTTCCTAGGAGCTGACCATGGCCCTGGGCGTTCAGGTGGGCATGGGGGTGGTGTGGAGGAAGGCCGTTAATGGGCACCATGCCGGCCGAGGTGGGCGTGAGATGCTGCTCCCCGTGGCGGCCAAGCATGGCCGGATGGTGGGCTTCGAAGCCGTTGGGGGTTAGCATCTTGTCGGTGGGCATGGCAGCGCCAGGGTGGGCGTAGTGGGGAAGCCCTTGCTGGGAATTGTGGATGCTGCCCAGACCCGAGCCGGAGAGAGGTGAGAGGCTCTGGCCCATGCCAGCCACCTCCTTGTGGTAGGGGGTATAGAGGTTATTCATGGAGGCCAGCCCGCGCTCGTCCCGCATGAGTGTGAAGCTACCGCTCACGTTGCCCGCCAGACGCTGGTGGTGGTGCGGGTGGTGGTGATGATGGTGGTGGTGGTGATGGTGGGGGAATTTGTCCGACACGGTGGAGATGGGCGGCAGCGGCTGCAGAGGGGTTAAGGTGGTGTAGGTGGTGGGCATGCTCATACCTGGGGGAGTCTCGCAGGCCATGGTCATAGTGGGGTGCAGGGGACCAGCCAGGCTGTGCTCAGGGGCTCGGTGGTGGTGGTGGTAATCACTGCCTCCTCCTCCGCTGTCCAGCAGGGTCGCCATGCCCATGGAGCGTGGGTGCGCGGGAGGCAGGTGGCTGCTACGGTGCGCCACGGAGCTGCGCGCGTGGGGACTGCCGCCCAGCAGGTCGGCAGGGGCGGGCACCGGCTCATGGCTCACCCCGTGCAGCTCGCCGATCGCCTCCATAGTCAGCTGCGCGTTCATCGTGATCTCGGCGAGCGGGCGGCGGACACAACATCGATGTGGCCGGGCAGAGGCTGCGAGGGGCGCACGGAGTCCGGTCTTCACATCGGCTGCCGGCGACTGTTACCTTTCTTCCTTCCTCTCACTGTGGGGCTGTGTGTGTGTGTGTGTGTGTGTGTGTGTGTGTGTGTCCTTTCTTCTTGCCCCCACCTTTCCCTCGGCGTCCTCGGCTTTTAAAAAATATTAATTTTCAAAAAGGACCCGCGTCGTTGGGAGAGCGCGGTGCCACCAGCCCGCCCAGCCACGGCCCCCTTAGGCCTCTCTTCTTAGAATTGTGAGGTCCCCAGCTCCCCTGACGCGACCGGCGCGCCTGCCGCGGCTGCTGCCTGCCCGCGCCGCTGGCCAGCTCGAGCCATGGCTCGGTTACTGTTGCAGACTCTGGCCGCGGTTCAGTCGCGGTGGTGGCTGCAGCGGCCCGCCCTCACGCCTATCTGTCGTAGTGCGCATGCGTTAGGCTCGGCCCCGCCCTCCCGGTCCCGGAGAACCCAGCCCCTGAATTCCCCGTACAAATGAAGGTGGGACATCGGTGGTCCTGCGCCTTTCCAACGGCGCCAGGTGGCCTGGAAGCGGTGGGCACATGCAAAGGGCTGAGGCGGAGCGCGTCCGGGGCCGCCGCCGCAATCTCGGGAGACTTGCTTCCCTCTCGCCTCCCTTGCACTGGTGGGTGGGCTGGCTCTTTCCTTCCAGCCCCGGGACGCTTCTGCCGGGCTCCTACCGTGGTTGGCGCGCTGTTCTGGGGGCATTGCTCCTGTCTCTACAGTTGCTGCTTCCCGGGGAAGGTTGCCCGGGAAGCTGGGGATTGTGTCATCACTCCTTCCCACCTAGGCCCACTAAGCTCTATTTCCTGGTGGGTGGGGGACTGGAAGTCCGCGTTTTCTCCACCATTAAATATTCGGCCTACTGGATAAGGGAGCCGTAAATATCTTAAAAGGCCTAGGTCAGCTTGGCGGCTGTTGACCTGGCACACTTCAACCTCCGGGATAATCCTCTGCCCACCCTTCCTTATCCGTGTCCTGGGGGAAGGAGCACCAAGTGCCTAGAATCCCGATGGGGCCATACCTCAATATCCCTAGCCGCCTGGGTCCTCCCGCTCAGCTTGTAATTAAGGCTGCAGGCCCGCTTCGCCAGTGACTGGACGGGGAGTGGGGGGGAGGGCAGAGAGTGCCCTGGTGGGTTTCCGGTTAACTTCCGTGCTGGTGGGACAGCCGAGGCTCGGGCCGTTGCTGCGGTTGCCACCGCAACTCTCCGGGTAAAGCACCCAGAGGCGGCTGCTTGTGAGAAGTACTGACGCAGGCAGGGTAAACGCCGCCACGCGGGGCTGCGCTTGGCCGGTAGGGACGCCCCTTTCCCGGCGTCCCAGAAGAAGCCTCCAGATTTGAAAATGAATTCAGCTTTGAGCGTAATTTCGTCGTTCCCACCGTCACGTTCCAATCCGGAATCGAACCTGGGCCTTAGGTCTGGTGGGGACGCGTGGGGAAGCCCCCAGTGTGGGGGGTACACCGGCCGCCTCCCGGCTTTCTTTCATTTACAAAAGAAAGAAAAAAATCCGTAACAAAAGGCAGAACGGGGTCTGCTTAGGTGCTTTCATCCTTCGGAGAAAGGACAGATGTGTCCATTGTCCGGCCTTTGGCAGTTATGGCCGGGTCAGCGCCGAGCCTCAGCCCCCGGGCGAGCTGTATTCCCAATGGAAACAGACTCTCAGAGCCTGAGTATCTGGACCTAGATACAGAATAAAGTTTATGCTTGGCCTGTACTGGGCCAAACTCAAATTGTGGGCTTGTTCGCTGAGACACCAGGCTGGAGACCACCACTGGGCGTACCATCACTGGGTGTTTGCACTGTAAATGTTCCCAGACTTTTGAAGAGTTGGTAGTCATGGTGATGGTTGAGTCCAAGACAAATGTTTGAGCCGGACAATCTTTGGAGAAAGTCCCCATCGGTTAGGGCAGGAACTAATCAGGTCCATCTCCTTGCCTGGATCCCAACTACTATCAGGCCAACATCACCATTCAGGTAGGTCAAGGTCAGTGGTCATAGTCAACCTGACTTTCTTGAAAGTGCCTTATTCTGGGGCTGGCTAATCTGGCCCTCCCAGAGACATTCCCATTCTATCCAAACAATTTGTATGGAGGCCCTGGAAATAGGTATCCATCTCAATGGACTTCATGTCTATTTGCTGAATGAACATTGAGGAATTTCAAACCCCTACAGAGGAAAAGCCCTTTGGGGAAAATGCACTGGCCAAAATGAACTCAGAAAAACAATCAATCTATTTAAAAATATCTGTCTGTCTCTTCATATACACACAAGCATAAAACAGTTTTTTTTGTCTAGTGGGTCACAGTATGTTTTGGGAAGCTTTTTTAAAATTAGTGTTGTTACTTCTAGTCTCTTTTTCTATAGCTAGAGCATTGGGCTGGCGTTGAGCCTAAACAATGGGTTAAAATAGCAGGCAGACTTGGAGCTAAGCTGTTTGCCCGCCCCCCCATATTTTAATCCCTCTGAAAAGATTGATTTGCCCTTATGACAACTCTCTTCCCAAAAGGCAGTGCGTTAAAAGAAGTAAATAACACCAAGTGCACAAATTGTTCATGGTTTTCTCTGTGTGTAGCTAATTATGGTGGCTCCTAACGGATCCCCTGGAGGACACCTGAACAGGGTTTGGATCAGATGAGCTCAACTTCACCCACCCCCAAGGGACTTTTGAAAAGGGAGTCTTTTTAATGTTGATCCCTAAAGGGGAAGTGAAAAGAAAAATCTGGACAAGTATATGTTGAACTTGCTTAGTTCAACATTTGACCCTTTTCCTAAAAGATTTTTAAAACTGCATGTACAGGACTTGCTTTGGTTTGCAAATTTCCCTTATCTTTCTTGGCTATTCACACCTTTTATTAACCATTGTTTTCCTGTAGTTGATGAGTTGCAGTGATTTGCCAGTCGGAAACATTATTCTTACTTGACCTCTCAAAAACTTACACTTACTAAGAATGTATGATGGGTAGGAAGGATGCTCTTCTCAGGCCTAGTTAAGGTGAATGTGCACAGGTTGGGGTGGAAGGGTGCTAGATAGATTACCAACAGTGGGAGGGCTGAGATAACTTTTTGTCATTTTGTACTCTCCTTCTTCTCCATCTACGCCACATAATGCTTGGTCCCAGTCAGATGCATTATGGGGAATTACAGTACAAGGAAGAGTTCTTTGATACTTGGTAGGTCAATGTGTGTGACTGAGAGGAGGACATATAATTAGATACTTAGATTTTGAGTAGCTGCAGGGAATTTAAAGAAAAAATACTAATCAGCATCAGAAAATCACATACAAGTATGTATGTAATTTTAAAAGGAGAATAAGATTATTGACTGCTTATTTGTTGCTGGCACTATTTTTAGTGTGAAGACAAGGATTTCAAGAGGTGTATTTTGTAAATGTCAGAAGAGCCTAGGGGGTTGGGGTGGGCAGGTGCAATCTGTCTTATGCTGGATGCACTAGAGCTTGCCAGGCAGCCCCTCCAGGCAACCCCATCAGGCTTAAAAAATAAAAAGAAGAATAAGCCCATTTCTCTAAGTGCTGGCCACACAAAATTCTCTGAGAACCTCCTATTGGTTTCAGAGTTAATACTTCATTTCTCTTTGCAAGTAGCAGAGATGTAACATATTGTTGGGTCCCAGTTTTCAGGACCATTCCAAAGAAATGTTTCTAGGCTCTCTGAACCATCAGACCTGTACTTTCCATTTGTTGATCTCACAAACAGCAATCCTGGGTGTCAGGGCAAATAACCCCACCCAAGCCCCAAGGGGAGACTGACTCCTTGGCTAAAGCCTCAGAATGGAATTCATCAGGATTTCTGATGACTGCAACCAGTGTAGAATTAAACTGCTGGTGAGGAGCCATACAGGAAAACTCTTGGCAGCTGGGGGTGAAGAATCTGATCCTGGATGTTTCTCACCAGGCTCTCCTGTCTTCCTTTGGAATTCTCCCACCTCTAGAGAAATTTTATTCAGAAAATTGCTATTGGCTTAGAATAGAATCATCAAGAAATGTGGAAGGGAGTGGATTGGCGATTCCTTTTTGAAAATCACCTTAAAAAATAAAGAAAACTAGTTATTGGGCTGAGGGTGTAGCTCAGTGATAGAGGGATACTAGGTTCTAGGCCCTGAGTTCAATCGCCTGCACCGGGAGGAAAAAACAAAATAGTAACATTCACTCTGAAAGTCAAGGAAGTAACCAACTATTCTGGCCCTCTTTTTCAATCTTTGAGTCTCAATTTGCATTTGCCTATAGTTTTACTCACCATTTTGACTAACCCCCGTTTTTTAAATTATGATTTTTGCCCATGAATTTTAAAAAGTTCCCGACATTTTTGCACTTTTCTCTGTTTCATCTTACTCATCACTCCAAATCCAAAGAGAAGATGCTCTGCCAAAGGGCTGTCAGCTCAGGTCAACCCTAGCTAACTCGGAGTTCTAGGAAATGCTAAGAGCCACCTGGGTGGCCATCTTGGAAGGGGGACCACTTCTTGTCTGTGTTACCTCCTGGATGCTGGATGGAGGAAGAAAACCCGCCCGAGGCCCCCCCCCCCCCCCCGTCAAAGAACTGGAGGCAGCTTCTTTTGGGTTGAAATCCCTTCTGGATGTCGCCCAATTTGGCGAGGGCTTTCCAGGCTTCAAAACAAGAGCGCCAAGGAAGAATAGGTGTCCTGATGTCCTGGGGCTGAGGGAGGGGTCCAGGGTCCTAGGTGCTTTTCTGGCCACAAGACCCGGTGCCGGACTCAGCCAGCATGATTCTGGGAAGTTGACCGCCCTCCACCAACCCTGCGGTGGATTTTCTTTCTTGGTCATGACCTTATATCGCTGAAAAATATTACAAGGGAACCTACCCAAACCACAGTGGGCGATGAATTTTCCAGATTTTAGGCTGCCCGGAATTCTCTTCTTTCCGTGCCTCCACGTTTGGGGGGGGGGGGCTCAGGGCTGGATTACCCGCTCGCAGGGATTGAATTCCAAGGCTGAGGACTGCAGAGGAGAGCGGGAAGAACCGGCGCCCTTGGCGTAGTTCAAAGGAGGCGGGAAAAGCAAAATCACTTTGGGATGGTCCCTAGGTGTGCTATCCCCGGCTCTGGAGGGACTGGAGGGACGTGGAAGATCGGAAGTCAGGGTCACTGCTCAGCCGGGAGTCTCAGATCCCTGGAGCTTGGACCAGCCACCCCACCCTAACCGGGTTGCGGACTAGGCAGCCGGGCTCCTGGTCCACTTGGCCAACTCCTCGGCCGCCTCTCTGGGTAACGCTGACCTGGACCTGAGAGCAGCTGCACTTGGGAAGGAAAACTCTTTAAACAAATCATTTTGGTGTCTAATCAATTAGTGTTTGCGCAGTCAAGTACCATAGATTTAACAGAATAATCGTTACCGCCCTTGTCTTTATTTGACCCGCAGACACCTAGAAGATTTAAAAATAAAACGCTGGTGTTCTGGTTTCCTCGCCCTTTGCCTGCGCCTTTCTCTTGTGGCCTGCTGGGTCTGGATCCTTAGGTTTCTCCCAATTCTCTTCTTTCCCTCACTCTTCACCTCTCTCGCTTGTGCCATACTTCGCCTTCTTGCCCTTCTCCTACAGTCGGCCTCCGGAACTCCGCCATTTCATCACCCACCCTCTGCCTCCCCTCCACCTCCGGGCTGGCACAAGAACCGTCCCGACGTTTTCGGATTCCCGGGCACTCCGGGCTAGTGCACCTGCCCTTTGGCGCAAGAGCCATTTAGGTGTAGGATTAGGAAGTCCAGTAGTCTTTCCCCAGGACTCTCGCCCACTTGCTCCTTCTGGAACTGGTCCAAGACTCAAGGGGATTGTGTTCGGCTTGAGAAATCTTCGACTGCATGTTGGGGGCGGGGGCTGAGAGAGCTTTAGGGTCTTGCCTGATAGATGGAGTGTCCTGGGTCGGTCAGGAGCGTGGTTAAGAGGACAAGCTGAGAGTCCAACCAGAACCCTAACCCACCAATGCTGGGCTGGAGGTAGGATCTGTGGACTGGCAGGAGCAGTTAGCACCAAGGGTGAGAGCACTGCCTTGTGTGATAGGGACTGTCTTTTCCGCTGTTCTCTGGGCCAGGAGGGCTCCCAAGGTCCAGGGTCAGGCACTCCTGAATCCCAGCTCTGTTGTTTCTTTCCCTGCCTTTTTCAGGCCTAACAGGTGTGGACCCGTGTCAGGATGTGTGTGTGTGTGTGTAGAGGCAGGCCCTGGCTTTCAGGCCTCCAATGTCGGGTTTCCCTTTGGGAGTGCCAGACCAAGAGAGGAGGTCCCAGGGGTCACCAGGGTCAAGAGACCCAGAGGTGGGGCTGTGGGGCTATGGGGATATGGATGTGAGGGTGAGGAACTTTGGGAGACTCAGTGGACAGGAATCCCTGCATCCTTTAGAGCCTCCAATAATTTTTGGGAATAGGGAGGTGCCAGGCAGAGGGTGATACCTTCCAGGTAGTGGGTTGATTATAGGAGAGGCTGTAATTCTTTCAGAAGAAAGGGGGAGAAGGATAGTGAACTGCAGGTGAAGTTTCCTCAGCCACACCTCTCTTCTCCCTTGCACTTCCAGTCCTCTTGCCAGCCTTGAACCTAGAATATTTGAACACCCCTGGAACAGCCTTCAGTCCAGAGTCCCCATCATCCCATAGCAAAACTGGAAACTTGCACTAAACAATAGATGATTATAATATACTTGACTACTGCCTGTATTTTCCTGTTTAACATACATTAATCTGAGTAACGAAAAAATCAATATTGCTAACAACATTGCAAACAAGTCCTAGTCTCACACAAAAACCTCCAAGGGTTTTCAGTCACTCCGATTTCCTTGAATTTTGTTATGTCCAGCTAGTCCTCAGGTAGGTCCTGGCTAGCCTGTAATTAAATACTGTCTTAATAGCCCACTTCGAAAGATCCTGATTTCTCTTTGGCCATGGAGCAAGCCAGGGACCCTCCAAAACACTGGGCCATTTGAAGACCCCAGGTGTACTTCAAACTGTGTTCCCTTCAGCACTAGCAAATGCCCAAAGTCACTGGCGGCGAATGACTGTGGTTTTTGTTGTTTTTCTCCCCCCCAAACCCCCATAATGCACCTTATATTAGCAACCCCAGCAGGTCCCCAGGGCATGAGACTCCACAATGGGCTTTTCAGCCATCTTGCCCTCATCCTAGCCATCGGATGTTAATCTGGTGGTTATGGTTGTACATTTATGATTATTTTTTTTTTAAAAATGGTGTTTTCCACCTGGAAGAAACAAACTGGAGGGGCTGGCTAATGAAGGAACTTAGGTTTGCAAAACACTGTAAATTATTTAGTATTGTATTTCAAGGAAAAAATAGCTTTCTTAAATCATCCCTGCAATATAAATTGCAGACTTACAGTATGGTCCTGGTAAGTCTAAATTTTTAAAGGAGCAATATTCAAAGAGACATAGATGTCTGTATTAATTATTTATTCGCCGGTGCCTTCCTTCGTTTCTAACTTATTATTAATTAGGCGCCTCTAGTCTTTCGCAGAGCGCTCCACTGAGCCGGTTGCAGCTTTAAATATGAATTAAAAGCAAATCCAAGCTACTGTAATGCGAAAATTATTCCGTGTCTTGCATGGCAGAGATGAATAGCTGCGTGGATCAATACCGTGAAACTCGGCTCCCAACGACAGGGTTATTGATAGCTTATATTAATGATGTTAATGATGGAAAAAGGAAAACAACGGCCCACCCGACTTAGAAACTTTTTAGCCGCTGAAACCCCGCAATATAAACGGGAAGGGGGCAGGGATCGGGCTTAAGTGTAATAAGAAAATTATTTATGAAACCGGATAAAAGACTTCAGAGTCTTGATGCATTTGAATCTAACGCTCTTGGCTCCTGGCGGCCCGGGCTCCAGCTGGGGAGACCGCGAAAACCCCAAGCCGCGGGGAGCTGGAGAGTTGGGGAGAGCTATGCCCTCCTCAGCAGCCTCCGGTTTGCTCCCTCTTCCCCGGTCCCCTCTGGGAGAGCCTTCTGGGGCGCCGAGTGCTGAAGTATTTGGAAGTTGGTGGAATAGGGCAGTCGCGAGGCTGGTCCCCCTGCTGTCTGGTCTGGGACAGGTATAGCTTGGTCAGTGGGGCCCAGCGTCCTGGGACTTTGACCGGATTTCTACACTGGTTCGCTTGGCACCTGTCCCTGGAGGGTCGTCTTATACTTTGGCCATGTCGGGATGGGGAGGGGGTTGGTCTTGTTCTGCAGTATTTCCTTCTGTCCATCTGGCTAAGGTTCTCACGATTCCCCAAATGCAAATTAGTGGCAGGTGCCTGAGCAGGGGAGGAAGAGCTTTACCGGAAGAGAAACGGTTCTAGGGAGGCGGGAAAACTGGGAAAGAAGCTTGTTCTACTCCGCTGTGCTTTAGCGGGTTCTTTACCAGGCCCCGGGTTTAATGGGCTTTGGCATGGGGCTCCGCTAGCGCTGGATCCGGTAGGCTGGGCGTTCCTGCTCGAGGAGAGAATGAATGCTCTGGTCTGGGCCCCATCCTGCAGTAATTCGGCACAGGCGCCAGCCCCCTCCCCTGCCAGCCCAAGTATCGACCCACGCTCTCTTCTCCCCGAGTTGAGGGCCACTGAGAAGGCGGAGGGCGCAGAGTGGGGAAGCGAAAGGTTAAATCTTGACCCTAGAGGACGGCGGGAAAGGTCAGAGCCCGGGGGTCAATCGCAGGCCCAGGTCCCATCCCCCGCCCCCTCTGCAGGACGTCGGGGAGGGGCGACCGTTGGCAGCAATGGGAGAGTGCTGGTTCAACTAGGGTAGCTGTTGGAGGTCTCCTCCTGGCAGCACGGTTCGGCCAGCCCGAGTTTAGGTTTTTAGATTGAAGTAGGAAGCTGGGGGCATTTACTCTCTTCACCAAAAGGGAGGAGAAGCGGTCGGAGCTACAAGAAAAGGCTCTGATGGCAATCAGTTTCTTTCCTATGTACCAGATAAATTTGTATTTTTCTTCATTAGGTCATTAAATCTCAATCTCAATATATTCTTATTTTTTATCTCCCTCCCTCCCCTCCCTCCTTCCCCTCTCTCTTCCTTTTTCTTTCTCTTCGTCAACCTTTCACCTCTTATTTCCCTTTTCTTCATTTCTTTCTCTTTCAGCCCTCCTTCTCCTCCCCCTTCCTTTTCATCTCTTCCTTCTTTCTTCCCTTCATCCCTTCACTCTCCATCCCCTCTTGTTTTTCCTCCCTTTCATTCTGCCTGGTTTCTCCATCTTTTCCCTATTTTTTCCTTCTAACTTTCTTCCACATTCCTTCCCTTCTTCTCTAGGTAGGGGTTTGGTGCAGATCTCTGCACTTCTACACCTTCATATGAAAAGCGCCATCTCCATTTGGCATCAACATAAACAAATCTTGTCTTTGAAAAAGGAGACAGACTGTGAGCTGTCAGGTGAGCCTAAGGAGGCAGAGGGGTCTCCAGACTGCCATGGGGACTTTCCCAGTATATGGCTCCCACAATGCTTCTTAGCTAGGTCTTTGCTACCATCCATATTCTGGTGACCCGGGGCCTGGAGCCTGGGGTTTGTCATTTGTGTGTGTGGGTGCAGCTCCTCTTGTTAATGCTCCATAGTGTCATCTGGGCTCCTGAGATCACAATAGTTTTGAGTTTGTTCTTATTTTTATTTATTTGATTTTATTGAAAAATTCAAAACAAAGTGAATCTCATCTCAGAGGCCTTAACCATTAAAAGCACCAGTCAAGCCTTAACTCTGTCTTAAGGTGCTCGGGGTAGCTTACTTAAAACCGTTATCTAGATAATTAGAGAAAAGCAGCACTTCTTATCACCCAAGAAAAATCTCAGCTATCTGCTTTCAAAGTTCACAATCAACTACAAGTTTCAGAAAAGCTCTGGCTGCATAGACTCAGCCTGATCACCACACGATGTACAAGCAAAAGGCCCCTTTTCAGAAAGGAAACACAACAGACATTGCAAAAAATCACTTGATTCTGGAAAAAAAATCAATATCAAAATTAGATTTATTGTCTGCTTATGTGATTAAAAATGACAAAGTGTTGGCTTTTATTTTCATAAAAAGACAGAAGCCTGAACAAAATAATTTACTATTGAGTACTGCTTGCTTCATTTGCCTGGCAAAACCTGGAGGAGGCTGGTGGGGAGGCTGGGAATTGCAATGGGGGAAGCCAGATGCCCCCTGCACAGAGGTGAGCTCCAGGCTGAAGGATTTGTATCCCGCTATATGTGCCAGAAGAATAAATTTCCTAATCTCTAATGCCAGCCCAGCTGTGTAGTTCTCAGTTCTGCCTCCTTTCAAAGAAATGTTGGGTGATCTGTCCCTTGCGCCCAACTTCTCAACTCAAACCCAGGGCTCAGGTCAGGTTTCCCCAAACGCCTTTTAGGATGTTTTCTTTTTTGGTTTCTGGTTTCGAGTAGTGCCAGAGCTTTCTGGCTGGCTCAGCCGGCTTTCTAGATCCAGATCCACATCTAGCCTTAAATCCTACAGTGGACTACCAAGATCCCTGTGTGGGCTTTTGCACATGTAGCTCCCGCTGGTTGGCCTGTGAGGGTTCTCTTCCTCTGGAGCTTTTGGGGTTTCAGAATCCGGGCTGAAATCTAGAAAAGGGGTTTTCAAAACATTTGGGTTGGAATCTTCAAGTGTGGGTGGTGTGCGCATTCAAGGAATATCACTACGCTAGGCGAGGGCTGATTACACTGGAACCCGAGGTTATTTATCTTCGCTGAAAAACGAAAAAGAAAAACTAAAAAACCAAAAACAA
>PVKS010023346.1:5710-32597 GCA_004027875.1 Aplodontia rufa
GTTGCTTCTTTATTTTTCTCTTTCTATTTTAAGTTCTCCAAACACTTTATTTTATCCATCTCTCTAGAGGCAAAGCTTTTACATCTCCTCTCACTAAAGTCCCTGCTTCTACTGCCAAGGCTTTTCTTCTTCTCTCTACCTCTCCTATTTCCCTGTATGCCCAGTATTAATTTGTTACAAAACTCTCAATAGGGACACAAAACAAACATAATCAATCAGTTGCAACAATAGAGCAGCCAAATAGCTTAGTCATGTGGTCAGGCAGTTTGCTAATTACTCAGGAAGTTGCAAGCCAGCTGGGCCTCTTGCAGCGTTGTTTACTACTAATACTTTTCTCTGGCATCCAGCCAAGGGTCATGTTGGCTTCAGTCTCCAACACCTAAAGTTCTCACAAAACTTTGTAACATTCAGCTTTCCAGGTGCTTGATGCTACTGTAGATTTGCACTTTTTTTTTTCCTGTTATTTCCCTGGTTTTTTAGAGAAGGTGAAAGTACAGCTGAGACCCCATCAGCCATCTTGAATGGAAATGCTCAGAATTTCATTAAAAACGAGGACAGGGATCTGAGACTGGTTTGGTCTCTTTGAAAAAGGAAAATGTTGTTGATGATTTAGAAATGATGTGCACTGGTGATTTGAGTCAGGATGCTTAAATTATTTACAAAATTCAGCCTGAGTTGCTAGAACTGAACAAAACAAGCAGCACGAATCTGAAAGAAAAGTGGGTTGTCAACAATGGGGACTTTAAATAGAAAGCCTGTACCCTGGGCACAAGTGCTCTATTCGTCAGACCACGGGGGCCTTCAGGCACATGTACCACACACACGGGCACAGTACATGGGGTTGGTGAAATAAGCCAAGCTTTAAATAATCTGTTGCTACAGGTTTCCTTCTTTATTCCCTTGTTTTCTTCCTTTGGAAATGGCCACCTGCATTCTCCAGGAATGATTTGAAATTTTAATTTCATTTTGTTTGCAAGATAGTCTAACCCACAAAAGTGGTTAACATTTACTGCAGGATTACCTCTACATTGTATATTTGTTTTAATATGACCCTATTAGGAAATCTTCAGCTGGAGCTACTTAAAAAGGGTAGTCACATATACAATGCAAACCAAAATTTCCACACAGATTTTACACACTAAAACAGTCAGAAACCCTGAGCTATGATGCTACATTCTGTCTAATGGAGCATGTAAGGTTTATCTTCAGTGCTATCCGAGGCTTTCTATGAATGGACTTTGGTCTTTTCCTCACTCTCCCAACTTCTTTGGTTGTACCAGTGTTCTTTATGGCTTCTGAACTCCCAATACTGCTGTATCTATTGCTTTTATAGACCCTGATTGTGGTTAGCAATGACCTGGTGCTGGTCCCTCTTCTCCCTGTTGTGGAGGTATAAATACTTTGCCTTTGGTTTCTGAAACACACCAAGATCTTTTCATCTGTGTTTTCTTCCCCCTGCCTAGAATACCCTTACCCTTTCACCTCTCCTGACCAGCATCTATTCATTCTTTATCTCTCAGCTTAAGTGTCACTTGTTCCAAGAAAGCTTTTCTGACCTTCTCACATAAATTTCTAACAGCTTGAACTTTTTCTCCGAAGCAATTATATTAATTTTATGCAGGTGTTACATTTCACTGTGGTTCTTATTTAATGTATCCCCAGTACTATGTTAGGATAGAAAGTGTGCCCATTTTGTTTCCTTTATGTGTGCAATAAGCTCACAGTACTTAATATTTGGTAGATTTCCAATAAATATTTACTCAGTTCCTCAAAAAGAAAGTACAGTGTTTAATAAATTAGGACTGAAGCACACACTTGAGGAATAACCATGTTCAGGCTCACTTGGATACATATCACAGAGGTACAAAATACTAAATAATTCTGAGCACTTTTTCCATCTCTTCTGGCTAGGTTGACAGGCTCCTCTATAGTCATGGTACAGGAACTGAAGATTCGGACTTTGTAGCTAATGCCATGTCTAGCTCTGTGACTTTGTGAAAATAATTTAATCTCTCCGTGCCCCATTTTCTCCATTTTCATAGACAAAACAAATCTATTGGGATCAACTGAATGGAATTGTTAATAACAGATGATTTAATAGAAACAAAGTTCTTAGAGTAGTGTCTGGCAAACTATAGGTATAAAATTATGTTTGTCATGTTTTTCATTAATACTCATTTTCTGCTTGCTTACATATCCCATCTGCCCTACTGGCCAGACCATTGTGTATAGGCTTTAATTGATTTATTTATTGATTTCGTCATTCAACAAATATGTACCTATTACATTGCAAACACTATCTTAAATTCTTGTCGTAGAGCAAAATATTCAACATTCTTGCTCTTGTAATAAAGCTTACTGCTGAAAATTTTAAGGGGGTGCAGAGGAAAACAGATAAGTCACTACAAATATATAAATACATATACACACACTTTTAATTTTATATATGATACATACAGACTTTTATATACTTATTTTATTCAGGCACAAAGAAAGTGATGGAGTAAGAATATGAAGAACTTGAGACAGGAGGATCTGGGACAGCTACTCTGACTGACATTTTCAGCCAAGATCAGAATACTGGAAAAAATCTAGGCATTTGAAGGTTTTAGGGAAAAATGAATATAGAAATTTTGAATTAGAAAATACCATGAAAAAGACCAGTGTGGCTGGAGAATAGCAAGTAAAGTTAAAACTGATAGGAGATAAATTCAGGAAAAGTAGATAAAGGAAACTACCAGCTACAGTAAGAGGAATTTTTGTTTTAATATCAATTCAATGGAAAGCCAGAGGAATTAATTAGTAGTATGACTTAGTTCGCACTTTCTGTCACTCCATCTCTTTGTAATATTCAAATGCAGAAATTCAAAGCATATTTTCCATCATCAGTGTTGCTCTTCATCTGGGTCATGTGAGATCCAATGGTTTAGAAACACACAGCCCTTTAATTCTTGTATTTCTCTGTCTCTGTGTCTCTCTCCTTTTCAAGATTAGTAAATCCTCAAAGATATTCCCTAAACACCTGTACCCGTATTTTACAGACTACATATGAGAATCACCTGGGGAACTTGTTAAAGCCAGAGATTTCTGGGTGAAGCAGTCAGTATTTTTAGTTGCAAACAACAGAACCCACTCGTGCAAGTTGAAACAAAAAGGAACTTATTATAGCATATTCGACTCCTCTCAAAATCTCCAAGGTCTTAGAAATTGAGATTTCAACTCACAGGTTATAGAGACAAGAAAAAAAAAACCGAAAACCACAACTTGACTCTTAGACATGCTTCCTTCACAGCTGCTGTGCGTGTGTGTGGGGGTGCCCAGCACAGACACTGACATGGTACCCAAAACCACCACACCGAGCAGAGCATGTATCTGCAGGATCTCAGCTAGCACCATCTCACAGGGCTCTGCATTTCTGCCACACTCCCCTCCAACATCATCACTGATAAAGCAAGACTTTCTTCTTCCTATTACTCTTCCAGAAATGAAGCCCCTGAAGGGGCAAGGGGCATTTTGTGGGCATGACCTATGATATACGCTCTAATAAGTCACAAGGCAACTTGCAAAAGTGAGCTTTCAGATTGCGACCTCAGGAAGGTGGGAATTCCATAGTGGGAAATAACTGAAATATAGGGTAGTGTACAAACAATTCTGACAGGCACCTATGTTGTCCAAGAAGCGGCATCTGCTACCTATTATCAATAGAAGTCCAAGCGCTTCTGCCTCCTGCATCTTGGTATCATAATCATTAAACAAAACAATGCAGTGGCATGCTGGACGGAACAATAATTTACATATAGAAGAAATAGAACAAAATTAGTGTGTTAGTCAGTTTTCCATAGCTGTGACAACAATACCTAAGATCAAGAACTTAAAGGAAAAAAAATTTATTTATTTTAGCTCATGGTTGCAGAGGTTTCAATCCAGGGTCACTTAACTGTATCGTGGCAGCACAGTGCATCATGGCAGGATTACATGGCAGAGGAGACTGCCATGGTGGTCAGGGAACAAATAGAGAAAGGAAGGCTGGCCAGGGTCCCAACACTGCCTTCAAGGGGAGTCCCCCAATGACCTATCTTTCTCTGCCTCTCAAAGGTTCCAATAACTCCCTGTAGCACCTCAGGCTGGGGACCAAGCCTTTACCATGGGCCTTTGGGTGATATTTCAGAGTCAGACTGCAGCAGTCAGCCTCAGAAATGGGCACTTGTCTCCATTGGGCAGCCAAGGAAGGGCAGTTGATTTGCCCATGTCCTTCTTTGTGCAGCAGCAGAAGAATCCTGTCCTTTCTGCATGGAAGGCAGACATAACAATGAGAACACTGTTTATGCTTTAGCAGAGTAAGAAAGTACCCATTGAGCTTTAAAAAGGGAAAGATACTCCTGAAGGAGATGGCAAACTCAGAACAGCCTCCAAGGACTCAGTATTTCTTGGTAAAAAAAAGTGTCCCAGGAGTGTGTGGCCCATTCTCAGGCAGCTTAGTAGAGGTTGAAAGAGTATATTCAGGACACTACCTTTTTCAACAAATATGATAAACATCCATGCAATTCCAAGATTGTCCAGCCACAGCTTCAATGCACACTCTTCTTCCACATTTCCACTTTAAACATCTCCATCCTGCTCACACCATGTGTGTATCGTAAAAGTGGAAAATGTGTTCTCCTTTGTCCTAAAATGAGACAAACCAAAGTCCTCTTCTGAGACTTACATCTTTGAGGGATGTCCTTTCTGCTGTAGTTCTATCAAATCCTGTAGAGTAACTGGTGGACTAATGTAAACTATGTACTAACTGTAATAGTTATAAAAGCAATTCTACATAAAATGGTGGGGAAAATAAGAGATTAAGTTAAATGTTTATTGCTGTATCTAGAAGAAATTATGGATAGATACTGCTCTCATTTCTGCTATGGATTAAGAGGACTTAAATACTATTGATTTCTTTATCCCTTACAATTCCATGTTTCCTTATTCTCTGTCAGAACTTGAGAAGCTCTGAGCTCTTTTCCTAATGGGTGAACTGTCCTAGCCCTTGATGACCCTGCCTATACGAGGCTGCTTTAGCTTCCACAGACTTATCACTGCACATGGCAAAAACAGAAAGCAATCTAGGGAACCTTCTGAATTTCAGAAAAACATTCCCCCAACTTGGTATATATGAACAGCCCCACCCCTGCTAAAAAAAAAAAACTAGAATCAATAATCCTACTTAATGTATTATTCACTTTTATCTCTGCCAACCCAATGTCCTGAGAAGTTGAAATTTCAGTGGAACCAGTATTGAATAACCTGGTGGAGAAATTTCTCCAATGACTACTAAGGCCTCTGAACCAACAATACCTGGATTTAGGCTAAGGAAAGCAAAATCATGAAAATGAGTCATTAAATATGATAGTGTAAATTAGCATTTGCACTTCCACCCTTACTTCTGACTTTATGTATTCTAGCTATTAGGGATGCAACATGAGTTTTGTCTTCTAATAGGACTCTCAGTAATTAACACAATTTATTGTATACAAAGCCAGCTATTTCTGGACCATGAGTGATCACTGAAGAACCCCTGAATTATGTAAGCATAAGCCCATTGATTTAATTCCTTTGCTGTAAAATCAGCTTCTTGGGCTGAGGCAATGTACTGTACAGGAAATTTACTCAACTGTAGCTCATGTTGCTCACAGACACATGATAGTGAAAACAATTCTAAATCCAGGTTTGATGTCTTCCCCAAAGAAGAAAATTCATTGACTGCTTCATGATGAAAGTGTTCCAATGTAACCAAGCTAATACAAATAAGTAGGTTGATATTTATGTATGTAATATAATATCTGGGCTCTGAGTTGGTGACACACTATAAAATAAGGCATTTAGCCATGACAGTAAACAAGTTACCTTTGGAGAAAAGAAGTCCGTGCTGTTGAGCTCTTATACAATCTCCAATCACATCTCTGTGAGTTTATGCATAAAGCGTGGGGGTTTTGATGAAAAATGTAATGTTATGCATTAGGTAGTCCATTTTCTTCCACCTGATTACTGATATGATTCCCTGCTATTAGCAACATCCTTTGAGTATTTACTTGGAAAACAAGTTCTCTCACTCAAAGCCCATTGTGAAATCTCTTCCATCAAATGTTTACTCTAAATCCTTTATGATCAATACACCAGAAAACTTACTTCCAAATCCTTGAACATCTAACCAGATTAAAATTCAGGGGCAAAAGTGAGGGAGAGAAATGAAACCCTCATAAAATGAAATTCACACTGGAAGCAGAAAAAAAATTCAATGAGAACTGGCATTCCTGAAAACGAAAGAAGGACAAAAATGACAAATAAGGAATGCATCATCAAATTGAAATAAAAGAAGCCCAGAAACAGAACTAAAACACAAAATGAAACTGAAAAGAGAAGAAATCGTGGATCTGGAGGATAGAATGTGACTTAACATACAACCAATAATCATAAAGAAAAGAGTTAAATAAAATATATTAAAAGGCATAAATTGAGAAAAGTTTTCATACATAAAAAGAAAAGATTTTGGTATTTACAGATCTGAAAAACCCTTTACCTCTTTATGTCTTGGTAAATAACAATGAATTTTAAAGTGAAAAAAGAAATCCTTTGGATATCAAGCCAGTCACAAAATAATACCAGCTAAAAGAAAGGACTGGGAATTAGCTGACTCAGACTTAATAACAGATATCGAAGGATGGTGGAACTGTACCTACAAAGCCTTTAGGGCAAAGCGATTGACCAATGGTTTCTAAACTTCCAAGCTGTTGTTCAAATAAAAAGGTTACACTCAAATAACTACTCAAACTTTATGAGCTGTGACTCAAGAAATAAAGAACAAAAATTAGACTACCAAAGGATGACCAGGGGAATAAAGGTTTTAAACTGGCAAGTTAGTACAGAATAAGTTCGGCATTGGAAGACTAAAACAACACAACAGTGGGGATTCTGGTTATAGAACGCAAGCATAATATTATGGGATTGATAATATAGAATTAACGCAACTAATTCAGTCCAAAGAGAAAAAAGGCAGAAAGGGACAAGTTAATTTACCTGATTGACATCTAAATGATGTCAAAAGAACCTGATTGATATTTAAAATAGCACATGATAAAAATGCAAGTGTCTTTAATAGTAAAATGGTAAAACCCACAAAAATAAAGAAAAACAAAATCATTCACTAATATCATGTTAAAAAGAAAGACAAAGGAGAGGAGGGAGTTCACCCATTTTGTCATCATTTATATCTGGGAATCAGAAGACACCGTCTGAAGAAGCAGGAGAATGGGTATGGTTTATACCAAGAGTACATATTAACCTTTGGAAACTTATTACTTATAAAATAAGTAATTTATATTTGAAGTTAGTTTGCATAATAAATAACAGGTATGTGTTACTTAGATTTCTGTTCCTATAACAAATACTGGAGATAATCAACTTAAAGAGAGGAAAGACATATTTTGATTCACAGTTTTGGAAGTTTCAGACTCTAGTATGTTGGTCCATTGCCTTTGGGCCTCTGACAAGGCAAAACACTGGTGGCAGCACATGGTGGAAGGAACTGCTCACCTCATGGGGCGAAGGAAGCAAAATAAAAACATAAAAGGTCAGGTTCCAAATACTTCCTGGACTCCAATGACCTACTTCCTCTAACCAGGACCCTACCTTAAGGATTCCAACACCTCCCAATAGTGCCACAGGCTAGAGACCAAACCTTTAACACATGGAGATTTGGGAGGACTTTTCAGATCCAAACTATAGCAATATATAAATATGAAATATATCAAATAATGTAATAAAAATAAAATTAACTTGTTAGATTAAACTAAATGAAAGTGATGGCTTCTCATTGCCTACAATGTACTGTTTAGATTCCATAACATGGTGTACCCTGTGCTTTCCCATGGAACTTTCCAGGCTCCTTTCTAGCCACTGTGTATACTCTATACTCCCTCCTCAGCAAGACTATCTATCCATTTCCAAAAGCTAGAATGCTTTCTTTATGTCTGTGCCTGGCATCAGTCATCATATTGTTCCATCTGGAGTTCTCTTTCCTTTTCCTTCTCTGCATCTACTTCACTGGAGTGTTTTAGGAGCCATCTTTGTTTTGAAAGCTTGATGCCCCTAGATAAGATTATTTCCTCTTTTGGCATTTATTTAATATATAGGGTATGACTTTGATGCTATTTCCTTTATTAGTTTACTTATAATAGGATATGGGTTTATAGTTATTTCCTTTTAGGTCTCCTCCCCCATTAAATTGTATACTTCTACATGATAAGGACAGAGTTTTTGTATCCTTTCATTTCCAATACTTAGAACAGTTAAAAAAAGTAATGAGTGATGCAAAATAATGTCTATAACGTTTGCTTTCTTCATTGTTAAATTGTTGTGTGATGGATACGTTTACATGAAAAATTCTCTATACATTCTGTAGATATACATATCTATATCTGTAGATATACCTATTATGTTTATAGAACAGATATAGGCACACACACTTAGACCATTAAGCTCATTGACAACAGCAATGCAATTGCCTGCAACATTTTGCCTAGTGTTTAACAGGGAGTTAAAATTCCGTGACTTCATACTTGCTGGTATGAAGAATTAATGTTATTCATGGTCATTGGAAAGAAAATAAAACTCTAAGAACCCTTCCAATTATTTTGCTGACATGATATTAAATAAAAGTCAATTTACTCAATAACATCAGTTTGGTCCCTGAAAGATAAGTTGATTTTCTGAAAAGGAGAGCCTGACATTGCCCATGAGAAGGCTCTTTGTTCTACTCTCTTCATGATAGTTACTGTCAAACACCTAATTTTCAATATTATTCATCTTCTATCTTTGGAAGGTCAGAAAACTTTTTAAAAAATTTTTTGGTGTTCCTTCAATTCCTTATAATTGCATTAGTCTAGTGAGTAAAATCTCCAATGATACATCAGTTGGTGAGATCAACCAAGTTATGCTCGTATGTTATAAGAATCAGTCAGTATTTATTGCTTCTTACAAGCTCAAAAATAACCCTCTAATTATCTCAAGTATATTTTTTCAATTGTGAGAAGTTTGATTTCAGGTTAATCATTTCAATCAGTTCAGTATAGCTTGAAATTTATTGTTTTTCTGCCCCCAAACTGGATCCATTACCCACTTTGATGTGTTCCACCATTGCAGTCCTGCATCCTTGAGAACCTATCTATTCTTTGTTTTCATTGACTCAATTTGTGCTTTTTTCCCTCCTAATTCTTTTTGCAGAGGTGGCTTTCACCACTATGCAATCATCACTCTCATTATGTCCTTTCTCCTTTCTTTCTGTTAACTGATTTCCACTTGGCCTGCAGGCAAAGAAACAGCCCTTCATGAAGTCACGTTAACTGTTTCTTAGGAGTATTACCATTTATGGGCCTAGTTAAAGAGGGTATTTCAGAGGCTGGCAGGTTATTCAATAACTCTGCTCATTTTTATAAAGTGAGCTACACAGAAGTGTTTATTGTGACTTAAAAATGAGCGGCAAAGAAATTGTGCACCATGACCTCTGAGTGGCCCCACTAGTCAACATAACCTTCCTTGTTGCTGTATCTCAGGGCATTGCAAGAAACAAAGGGATGTAACTCAGGATGTTTAGCATATGCACTGCCAGCACCTCCAGGAGAAACCTTTTAAACAAGTGTGATGCCAAATCTAGTGTATTGTAAAATCTTAACTGGTTTTATAAAAGGTAAATTAGGGGTTCCGTCATGTTTTTCACATCTGCATTGATTTTATGTCTTGAGGCATAACAGAATCAATTACCAAACATGGTTGGAGTTGATTTTTGTCTTTTTTTGTCTTTTATCTCTCTTTCTCTCTCTCTTCATCTCAATAAATAAAGTGACTGAAAAGCACACAAGTTTAAGTATCATATAATCAAGACAAATGTTCTTTTCTTTTCTTTGCCATTTTAGAATATCTACATCAGTCACACATTCCCTATGTTAATGTGAACTCCCATTCTTACATTTAATCTATAAGGATATTCTTAGGATCATTCAGCAATATGTAGCAGAGCTGAGCAAAACCTACAGGAATAACTATCAATTTATGGGTCCCAGATGGGCTACAGCTATACAGAGATAAGGCAAGTTCCAAGCCAAGGAACATGAAATTGAAGATCTCCTCTGATCTTGTCCACACACTAGAGTTTCAGTTTCAATCACAACTAAAAGATAAAAATATGAAACACAGGAGAATTATAGACAAAACACGCATGTGCAAAGAAAACACACTGAGAAACAAGATTAACTTTGCAAAGGGAACTTTAAAACTCAAGCAAAGTGAAGTGAATTTAAAGACTTCATGGATCTCTAGGGACAATTGCTAAGGTTATCAAAATGAAAAAAGGAATCCACTAAACTTAAATAAACATTGCTGTTTCTCCTCATCCCTTTCCTGCCCGTGAGAAACAGTGAAGAAGTAAGCGATTGCTCAGCAAGAGACCTGAACAGGAAAAAAAGAAAACAAATATCTTTAATGATTACATGCGTGAATTTTTAAAAAATTGATTGTGAAGGGAATTAGTTTCTATCTCTGATGACGTAGTAGTCTATTCTTTTTGAAAATGTAATCACTCTAGTAAATGTTTATCATTTAATTGCCCAGGATATTGTCCTGAGAATCAGTAGAAAACATCCATCATACAAGTTATTTGTGATAGCATCAACAACCTGCTTGTTGGTCCAAGATTTGCAGAAGTCTAAAGTTGAAAGTTGCTCAAGGAGCAAGAATACATGAAGTTCAAATAATTAAAGAAGCCAAAGCCTTCAGAAAGAAATGAGCACAATCTAATTGAAACATCCATTCTCTAATTCTCCTAATTGGGTTCCTGTTTGATGACTGCATTGTCTGATAAATAACAATATTCACTTTGCCAAACTAGGTACATGCATGAACACCCCCCCACACATACACACAATTTGTGGTGATAGAAAATACACTGGAAAATCCAGGACACATAGATTTGTTTCTTGTAAAAGGTCTTTCTTTTCAAGTTTAATTCTGTGTGAAAGGTATTTCTGAGAAACCCAGTTAATATGAAACTTAAATCAATACTATTTTGAGCTGAAGATAAGAGAGGAGATATGGAGTTGGAAGACCTTTTCTCAAATCGTGCAAGATGAATGAATTCATAATCCCTTTAAGATTAATGACCCCAAAGGTTAATTACCCAACCCCTCCCTCTAAATTACAACAGAGTAGATTAACTAGAAGGATCCTGTGATTAGCTGGCTGAGGAGGTCAACTCTGGGGAGAGTAGGTGGGGCTTCCAGGTTTCTCCCTCAGGTCACTTATAGGATACACAGTGCACTCCTATGAGCTGCACCCTACAGGGCTGGGAGACTTTCATGGAGACTGATAGCAGTGGTATAAGGATAGAACAAGACATTCCAGGTCTTCATGAATTTGTACTTCCTGGGACAATGTAGAAGGCAGTGGGGCCCTATGGACTCTTGAGCCAGGCCCAGTGACATTGTTTCACTTCTCTAGAAACCCGTAACTAGGATTACCAGGTGAAGGCATAGCCATCTTTGACTTCCAGGATCAATGTCCGTCTAAGATGGATTCTGATTTACTAAAATGAAAATTAACGAAAAATATTTTATCACTACTTCTCATGTTCCTCACCTGGTATTCAACCCTGTTTGTGACTTGCTCTGTCTAGGTTCATGAATGTTCTCCCACACTCTCCACAAGGAGCTCTAGATCCTATAACACGAATCCCAGTCACAACATTTCTTTTTTCTTCCATTCCCACAATCCAGCTGCTCCCCATCCCAGGAGTATTCATATTCTTATCACTTGGGTTAGGATAATAAATTTATCACACAAGCCAAAGCTTAATTAGTGTGTTTTCTGTGATGCTTAATGAAAAATTCTGCTGGTGCATATATAAATTGGTAAAACACTTTAGACCTATGTCATGGTTTATTTACTTTGGCTGAGGAATGGCATTCCTGGGAATTTATCCTAAAGAAATAATTTAACAGATGTGAAAACACGCAAACAAACACAGTGTTTAGAAAGTAATCATTGTTAATATGTAAAAATTATTAAAAAGCTATTCAAATATCTGTAAAAAAAGCTAAATCCAGTTTACATCATTGAACAGTGTAGTTTAGGCAGATATATTTAAATATAATGATTAAGACAATGTAGAAAACTGAAATAGTTTATAACGTAGCATTAATTAAAATGCATTATATAAAATAACATGCTGTTTATAATTGTAATTATATAAAGCAACTATGCAGATTAGGAGTGGGTGTTAATATGCAAAAATAGAAATAGTTGTTGTGTTAAGTGATGTTGTTAGTAATTTCTTTTCACCTCATTTTTGTCAGACTTTTATTTTTATTGATCTTTTAAAAGTCTTGAAATATATGAATCATCATAGATTAAATGTACTTGTATAGTCTTCGGTTCCTCTTACCAAATATGGCAAATGGTGATTAAAGTGAAATTTATCATTCAAAAATTATGTTTAAATATTTATAAGACCAATATGTATAAAATCACTTAAATAATTAACCAAATAATTTTTGATAAGTTTGTAGCATTTATACTCCTGAAAATTTGAGCTTTAGCTCAAATGTACACCAAGACTTTTGGTTTACCTGTCTATAAGTGTACAGACTGATAACATTGATTGTGTTTGTACTAATTGCTTACAGAAAATAATGTTTTATTGAATTGTTTATTATTCTAGCATGATCCCTCCCCCATGTACACCACATCCAGTCTCCTACCAAATGCCACCATCGCAGACCTCTGGATTTCCCTGATGCATGAGATGCCCAAGTGCCAGACGACCATGGGAATATGACCCTTCATGCAGCTGCCACCGAATTTCTATTGAAGCCCCCTAGATAGACCCTCTGGAGGGTTTCCATAACTGCCACAGCCAACACCCACCATCAGCACAGAAAAAGCCAGAATGGTCATCACTCTTGTCCCCCAACCACAGTCAAGTACCTCTTCAGTGGGGCAATTGAGGCAGGAGATAGATTATCTATAGGCAGATAGAAATGGGGACCTCGGAAAATGGGAGAATAGAATTTCACCACCCCAGAATAAAACCCTAGGCTAAGTCCATTTTGGTTTTGGTTGCCTTAATGGAAGGCCCACTCATGCACAGATGACCAACTTCTATTCTTGGCAGGAATATTCTAACCAAATTCAGTGCCTCCATTTGTTTTAATTCCCACTATATTTCCCCTCACTCCTCTGCCTCCTCCATCCTCTTATGCTGAACAGACACTTTTCCTCATCTTCTAACTAACATCCCTGTCAGTTCTCCTCCTTAAGGTACCAGCCATGGTGTGGGATATCTCTAAGACCACAGTGACCACCCACCACACTCTGGATAAAAATTCTCTCTAAAGACCCTGCCTCCAGCTAAAGCAAGTTATCTCCTATCACCTCTGGCTATTTTGATTATAACCAGGGAATCTTCTTCCTAGGCAGAATTAATTCTTATGTCTGTTTACCCACTAACTGAATAAGACTTTGCCATTTGCCACCCTCTTTTCCTCTTCCAATTCTCTGTATAATTATTGCCCTTACAATTGGGACTTTCCTGTTTCAACTAAAACAACTCCTTTCTACAGATTACCGTCAATACCACTACTGACCAGAGGCTCCAGAACATACTTCTACTGAGCTTCGTTAGAACTCCTTGGGGCTGGAGTGGTGGCTTGGCGGTTATGGCGCTTGACTGGCATGTATGAGTACACAGGTTCAAACCCCAGTACCCACGTACACAGCTAAGTGTCAGAGCAGCGAAGGCCATGTGAAAAACTCAATAAAAATTGATTCTCTCTCTCTCTCTCACTGTCATTCTCGCTCTCAAAAAAAAAAAAAAAAACTCCTCAATATCAGTGCTACAGGAATCCTCAATCACATCCCTTCTCACTGGGAGGCAGTTTATGATACAATATCATCCCTTCTCCTTTCACCCCTTTTCTTATTAAATAAAAAGATAAAGGCAGGAATGCAAGGTAAAATCTGACTTAGGCAATGCAATTTTGAAACATATCTTTCATTTCCGAACAAGAACAACATCAAGGTCACTCCAACCCACCTGTCCCTAAATCCTGGAAATATTCCACCCTAATCACCTCCATCATTAATAAAGGAATCCTACCTGAAAACTCCCTAGGGACATCCTAATCCCCTCTCCCTGCATGCCCTCTATATCTATCCCAGGCTATAAGCATTCAGAGGTCTCTGCATCCACTTGGCCCCCCTACATAGGTTTCTCCCAAATAAACTTGTGTTACTATTGAGCCACCCTCTCCTCTCTGTTTCCTTCGTTCACTTCCTTCCTTACACAGACAAACATTGTTTTACTTAAAATGTTGAGAGGAACGTACAGATATTTGCCTTTCTAGTGAAAATACTTTAGTGTGCATTTCCCCAGAAAAGAAAATTTTCTCATACGACTATAAACTGATCAAAAATGATATTGTCTATTAATATTATCTAATTCATAATTTGTATTAAAATTCCATCGAATGACCTAATAATGTTCTTATAACTAGTCCCCCAGTTCCTCTAGGTAGTCCCCAATCTGGTGTCAGGTAGATCAGTTAGTTGTCATGGTCCCTCTCACCCCATTTGTAATGTCCTTCACTTTGGTTTGTCAGATCTTTCCTCAGGAGTAAACTCAACTTTAGTGTTTTAGTAGAAATATCACAAAAGTGGTGAAGTAACTTTCTGCATTTCCTTTTTATTGTTAATAGAAAGAGAAACGAATGGTTTTCCTTAGGACATTTATTATTTGCAGCTGCACCCATAAAATAGTTAAGCCATTAGAGGTGAATCATGAAGTTTTACTTCTGAAAGATTAATCCTGACAAGAGAATGCACTATTACAAGGGCTAACTTGAGCTTTCTAAAAAGATGAGAAGCTAAATGAGTATTCAGGGTCCTATAATCAGTAGGAGAGGTAAGTTCTTGCACTAAATGAAGAGTTTTATTTGGGTTTAGTTTCCAGAAGCTTCTTTACAAACTACATTTCATTGGCCCAAAGGGTAATAGGAAGGGACTTCAGCATTTTAAACACAGCTTTGAAACACTGGAATTAAACCAGAGTTATGGCTGATGCTTCCATCTCAAGATCATGCTACATCTTTCTTGCTGGTGACTCTTCTCAGACCCAATTCATCAGCCTTTGCAGACTAACCCAACCAGAGAACAAATGCTGAGCCAGGACATCAGCAACCGCAGCTCTGCCATTAGCCAGGATGGTTTCAGAAACAGCAAAGCCACATCTGGGTGCTCACACTTGAAGAGGGGCTCCCAGCCCAGCAATTACAAAATTCATCAAGGAGTTAGATGCTGAGCAAACGTGATCTGGATATCACATTCTGCAAATACTTCATCTGGAACAGGATACCACTTGATGTGTTAATTTAGTTTCCTCTACACTATTCAAAAGCAAATCTTGATAAGTTATACTTGAAGAGGTATGACTGGGGAAATCTTCAGAAAAGTATTTCAGTGACTGTTTATTTATTCCATTGAATATGCATGTTTGCTAAATAAAAGAAGTGCATGATCATCCTGATGCATCCACAAACGGGTCACCTACCCACTACTTCTAACTTATTGAGCTATGATTCTTATAAAATTCTGTTTTCCATACTCTTGCTTCTGTGATGCTTAAAGAACTCTTGTTTATATTTCCAGCTGAGCCTCACTAAACAGGGACAGGCAAAGGGGAGTGGGGTTACCTAATGCTAGCCTCCTCAGGATGAGAAAGGATTAAGTATGGAAAAATCATGGGACATACCTGAAGTGTGGTAAAACCATCTGACTTAGGTTGAAGCAGAAGGACTCTGCTCCCAGAGCAAAGAAACAGAATCAGTCTGCCTTCCTCTACTAAATCACACAACTAGAGTATCCTAAGTAGACAATTCATGAAGTCTCCATTAAAGAATTTGAACCTGGTACAGTGGCACATGTCTGTAATCCCAGTAGCTCAAGAGGCTGAGGCAGGATGATCACAAGTTCAAAGCCAGCCTCAACAACTTAGCGAGGCCCTCAGAAACTCAGTGAGACCCTGCTCAGAATAAAAAATAAAAAGGACTGGGGATGTGGTTCAGTGGTTAAGTACTTCTGGGTTCAATCCTTGGATTTCCCCACACACACATCAAAATTTAAAAAAAAAGAATTTGAGACCTAGGTAGGGGATGTAAAGGACGTTCTAATTAGAAGGTTTGCAGATAAACAGGCTAAGAGAAGAAAAGAACAAGAAAACTTGGGACATCGTGTAAACCAGCTATTGCCACCTAAAAACTACCCTGAAACTTAATGGTTTATAACCCTAATTTATTGTATTAGGATTCCTAATTAGATATGAGCTAGCTAGGAAGTTCTGCTAACATGAACATTTGGCCCGTACATGCATCTGCAAACAATTCCAGGTCAAACTGGTGGCTTGACTGACCTCAGATGGGCTCTGTTATAGAAGTTCATCCTCAGCTATAAGTGCTGGGTTGATTAGACTCTGATACATGGATCTCATTCTGCAACAAGCTAACACAGATAAAGTCTCAGAATGAAGATCAAGGAGCAATTGAAGAACAGAAAATCGCAAAGCCCCTGGAAGTTGGAGCTCTGAACTTTCACTCCTTTTCTTTGCATACTCTTTAGAAGAGCAAACCACATAAAAGCCCAGATTTAAGGGAAGAGCTTCAAACTCATCTTGTGAAGGGCTTAGATACAGAAATGGAATTAGGGCCATTTTGGCAATTAATCTATGGCAGGAATGTTTAAGAAAGAGCTAATAGTCATATTTGGGTAAACACAATGACTATGGATGGCGGGGAATGAGACTGGGCTTGTAATTAAAGTCATAATTAGGCTTAATGCATTTTCAACTGGTTGTCAATGGGACAATCTGAGTACAGAAGTGATAGGATTGAGAACATTAACCCAGAAGCGCTGCACAGAGTTAACTGGAGTAGGAAAGGATGATAGCCCCAGTTATGAAGCTATTAAAGGGCAGGGGTGGGGTTAATGTGTATCAGGTCCTTGCGGTCAATGGTGGAGTTGAAGAGAGGTGCTCAGGCTTGCAAGACCTGGCAGAAATAAAATCAAGGGACTCGGTAACTAGAATGAACAGAAAAGAAGGATGCCAACCTTTTCTGAGGATGTGTAGGATTCATGGCAGAAAGATGTTTATAATTAAGGCACACAGCAAGACTTCTCAGTAAATGTTCATTCATTCATAGAGAGCATCATGTTTACTTCTGATGATAAACAAGTTATATTATGCAGTGTAACAAATAGTCTCACAATGTCAGTACAACAAAAGCTTGTTTCTCCCTCCTGCACCGTGGCCCGTCTGAGTCAGGGGCTTTTTTTTTCCACATATGACCTGAGAAACCACCAAGGGTGAAGGCTCTACCATCTTGTAATAGGGCTGTATTTTGGGTGACCGTCTTGCTAATTTTTCCTGGCACTTTCCCCTTTTTAACACTGAAACTTTTATATTCTAGGAAAACTCTCAGTTCCAGACAGACAGTGGGTCATCTTGCATCTGGTACAAACAGTACTAAGTGCCTTTGCAGAGAGAAGAGACAGCTGTTTAGCTCCACTGTCTCCAATGTCATCCACACTATTACCTTTTAGCTGCTATTGGCTGGAATTTGTCACATAGTCCCATCAAATGCCAGGGAGCTGGGAACATGAAAGAGCAAAGGCGCTGTTTCCTAAATAGCAAAGTCCCTGCTTTGAGATCTTTCATGGGGCATATTCAACTGTGTCTAAAAAAAAGAAAAAAAAAGGATTTCTTAAAACATGTATGAAATTAGCATTTTTATCCTGCTGCATTACCTCTGTGTGTAAAATTCTTAAATTTTGTTTAGTTGTGGCTTTCGGCACAGCCAGCATGGTTCTCTTATGATATATCACCACCAACCCCACTGAGAACATTTGTTCTGTTGATTAAACAGAGTCCTGCCTTCTCACCTTGAAGGTGCTCCTAGGAGAAGACTATAAGAAGAAGTTCTATTGACTAAACGAATATAGGAAAATTAAAGTCAGCAGATTTGACATGAAGGCTGAATATACAGCGTATTTTCTGATGGAAGGCTACTTGCATAAAAGGGAGAGCTCAATCTTAGAAATCAGAAGTTTTAGATGTAACTTCTGTCTCTGCACTTTCCTGGTTATGTGTCCTTAGGCAAGTCACTTAATCTTTTTGAGTCCCTTTTCCTTTATCTGCAAATATATGGATAATAATAATGATCCGATGTGGCTCCTGTGAAAATTAAATAAGATAATGTCTACAAAGTTGACAAAATGCCTACTATATTTTGGTTATACAGCAAGTGAATATTTCTTTCCTCTTAATTACATGAATATGTTTCTCCACTAAATGTAATAGGAAAAAATGATGGAAGGGGACTCTAATGTAAGAAATTTTAAAAATATTTTCCAATAACTTGTAGGTTCTTTGCAAAGATCCTCACCATTAATCGATAAAGAATCACATTTAACTCTCTCTTCCAGTTGCCTATTTTAAGTTCCAACAATGGAACTTAAAATTCGATGACTTAAAACAATCTTATTTACATGGGTCACAAATCTGTAATCTGAGTCAGGATCATTTGGGACAGTTCTACTCTGATCTGCCCACTGGGAACTGTCGTCATGAAAGCTGGCTTCTTCACTAAGAGAATCACAGACCTCTTTCATTTTGGGCACCCTGTAAGAGGAGGAAGTTGGAGCGATATATTGATACAGCCTTCTTTGGAAAATATAGCCAGTCACTTGCTCAATCAGAAATGGATGTTGGGAGGAAGACTCACCTCTGCATTTTTCATCTGGGGATCACTTTATACTCTGTGCAAAAACCACATAGGGCTGACTACATCACAAGTGCTTGGAGTTATTTTCTTCCTGGGGGAAAAGGGGTTCAGAAACCTATGAGATACTGCTTCAAGTCAAATTTCTCCTTTTATTTATTCAACTATAAATGTGACACATTTTCTTTTTAACAAAAAAAAAGAAGAAGAAGAAGAAGGAAGATAGGAAGGAAAGAAGGAAGAAGTCTAAAGGGGAGGATGATTTTGCAAAAGTAATCATTATCAATCTCTTGGCCCTGGCTTTCACTGGCATTGAATGCCGATTTATTCCTCATAGCAGTCATTTCATTGTGGATCTATTAGAATTAGAATATATTTAACCAATCTCCCATTTATGTAGTAACCTCCGTTGTTTGTAATATTTTTCCATGGTAAATACATAAGACAATGGGGTTGGAGCAGTGGCTCACAGGTTACGGCACTTGCTTGGCATGTGCGAGTATGTGATTTCAAACCCCAGCACCAAGTACACAACGAAGTGTCCAAGGAATGAAAGTCACTTGAAAAATTAAATAAAAATTTCTCTCCCCTCACTCGACGAGTGGATAGAAAAACTTTGGTACATATATACAATGGAATACTACTCGGCCATTAGAGAAGACAGTATTATGGCTTTTGATATCAAATGGATGGTGATGGAAAGAATTATGCTAAGTGAAGTATCCCAATCTCAGAGACTCAAGGGCTGAATGGTTTCTCTCATCTGTGGATGCTAGAATATATGGGGAAGCAGTAGCATAGACGGCTAACCTAAAAAAACTTCAAATTGTATGATTCTCAGAGTAATAGGGGGATGGCTCCCTAGGATACTTGGAGGCATAGGGAGGGGAGGGAGAGGGAGGAGGGTGTATGAAGAACTCATAGGAGACTAGAGAGTGGGAATATGGGGGAACCATCCCAGAAGCCAATATCATTCCTTCACGAGATACCGATTTAGCACATGAGTTCTTCTGGGGGAAACTGCAACAGGTGAAACCCAAGGTGGTCATCCATATTTTGGCATTACCCCTGGATAACAAAATATATATACATTGGTTACTGTTGGTTTGATAATGTTTCCCTCTCAATTGTATTTCTATATACTTCTAATAAAAAAATTCTTCTCTCTCTCTTTCACTATCCCCTCTTTCTTTAAAAAATATATACAAGACAATGCACTCTCCAAACATATTTCTGAACACTTTGCTTAGTTTCTCCTTAAGGCTTAAATTGTCTATGAATTAGATGTGTCTTTTTCTTTTCTTTTCAAAAAAAAAGCACAAGGTGGCTAGTCCAAGCTCTTCCTTAGCATCACTCTGGTAATGCCCTATTCCACTAAGTCCTTCAAATTCTGACTTATTTCAAGCAATATTCATTAAAATGACAGCTTGTCTTTGTTGCTATACATTTGCAAATAAATTTATATGAATACAGTTTTATATAAATCAATTTGCATAATTGTCAGGCATAATACTAGTGCTTCATAGGAATCATTTTTATTTAATTCTCAAAACAAGTATGTGAAGCAGGTATTAATATCCTAATCAAACTGATTATAAAATAGGTTCAAAGAGGTTAAGCCATCTGTTTGAAGACTTCTCAGCCAGCAAGTGGAAGCTCTGGCTCTAAATTTGACAAAAAAAAATTTAATATTACTCCTTTCCCCCTATACAACACTGTACTCTCACTAAAATGTGATTAAAATAATTGTGAAAACAAAATGAATGACTTATTTGTATACCAAACAATGTAATTCTTTCAGGAGAACTACTTTCTACCCTAGTTAGTCCCTTTAATGGTTTTTTAAAAATATATATTACCCAATATATGGTATTCTCTTTGTCTATTCTCTGATCTCTCTGCTCAAGGACATGGCAGTTGCACCTGTGTGACCTTGGTCCTGACCTTGGTCCTGGCCTTAAAAGACTGTCTCTGATCCTACACTGAACTTCCTCTTCCCTTCTTTCTCCATTACTGGTTCTCTTCCTCCTTTGCCCTCTACCTTGGGCCTTCCAGAAATCTTGGTCCTCTCTCTTTTATCCTTCAACACTCACCCCGGGAGAGCTCATCCATCCTCATAGCTTTAAACATCACTTCTATGCTAATGACTCCTAAATTTACATTTCCAGGCCCATCTTCGATCAAGACAAATACTCATTAATCACCAAGCTCCTGTTCCCTGTCTCTACTTGACTATTGGACATATTCAGCAGGAATATTATGCTGTTAATGTACTCTTAAACCAAACACATCATCTAGCCACCAAAATTAATCCTTTTAAACTCTCCTGTGGTCAATGGCACTGTCCATGCACTCTGTGAGCGCCTCCTGTAACTCTGTCCATCTGTTTCCGGAAATAGACTACAAACGGGATGCTTCCTCTATTAGTTTAATTTGCATTGTTGAAAAAAGCTAAATGAGAGGTATTTAACACATACCTAGAAAGGGGCTTCTCATGCTTTAGTGAAATTCACAGGATAAATATAGCTCCATTGCTTTCCTCTGGGGAAGATGATAATAATGGCAATTAGTACTTAGCCACTCTCTATGAATGAGGGGCTGTTCTTAGCACTCTGCACCTGCTAAACCATTTAATCTTCACACCTCTGGAGACACCCTGATGCTATCCCATTTTGCAGGCTGGGTATCTGATGCTGGATCACAGCAGAAGGAGTTGATAGCATCATTTCTCTCTGATTATAAAGAAGTCCGCCCATTCAATTTTTCCCTTTCTTTTCCCAGGACACTCTTAATCTACCTTTTCCCTTCCACACCCTCAGCTCCCTACCTCCAGGCTCCTTCCTCGTCTGAGCAGTACTCAGGCAGGCCTCTTGCTCCCTCTCTTCTCTCTACTGCTGCCTCCTGAGGCTGGCCCTCACCTCTTCACCTGGCCACCACATCCTCCTGGTTGGGTCTCCTGCTCTCCATACCCCTTGTTTCTAATCCACCCTCTGTGCTGTTAATCAGAAAAATCTTCTAGTCCCAATCCATTCACTTGAAAGTCCACTTCTGCTGGAACATTAAAAAATATCACATGTTCCTTGACGGGTCCCAAAATTCTACCCTTAAATACTAATACTTCTAAAAATTTTTCATACTTTTTTCTGTCTGAGCCATTTAAAATTACTGTACATTTGATAAAATTTCATAGTACAGGCAGTCTCTGACTTAAAATGGTTTGCTTATAATTATTTTACTATACAATAGAAGTAAAGCAAAACATATTCCGTAGAAAGTGCAGTTACCATTTTGAGTTTTGTTTCTCTCCTGGGCAAGCCAGGAGAGCCACCATTCCCCATCAGCCATGTGATCACAAAGGTAAATAAACGACACTCTACAGAAGATGCTGTGCTGCCAGCATCTTCTGGGTACAGGTCTTCAATAAATTACATGAAATATTTGACACTTTATTATAAAATATTGCCCAACTGTAGGTTAAGCATGTTTAAGGTAGGCTAGGCAAAGCTACAGTGTTCTTTAGGTTAGGTGTGTTAAATTTATTTTAACTTATTTTTATCGACATATTACAATTATTGTTCACTCATGAATATAAAATAATTTGATCATTTTCTTTCCCCACTTTTTCTATATTTTGACTGGTGCATTATAGTTGTACATAATGGTGGGATTTGTTGTTACATATTTCTACATGCATATGCTATACTGGGCCAATATCATTCCCCAGCATTATCACTTTCCCTCCCTTCCTCTCCCAAAGCTAAGCTCCTAGCCGCCTCCCCCTGTCCCTTCCTCCACTCTACTGATCTCCCTCCTTCCCCTTTTTGACTGATATTTCCAACTTATGGTGGATTTTTCAAGATGTAATTCTATCACAAGTGGAAAAACATTTGTACTATGCATTCATCATAAAAAAAGAGCTTATGTAAAAGCTGATGAAATAGTGAATTTTGAGTAAGTTCTATAGTTTAGCCAAGAGTCGACCTTACTGATATCTATTTCCTGGTTTTGATAACATACTGTGGCTCTGCAATCTTATCATTGAGGGAAGCCAGATGAAGCATCCATGAGAATTCACCATACTATTTCAGCAAATTATTGGGAGTTTTATTGATTTCAAAATGGAAATCTAAAATACCCTACAGTGTTTTTATAAGAGGATACACCCCTTGCTATTATTGTTTGAGACAAATTGCAAAGAAAGGAAGTGAATGCTTTTTCTTTTTGTCCTACATAGTTCTGTACTATTTGAATTTCTTACTAGATTAATATATCCATATGTGAGTTGCATATAAATAAAATTAAAAAATCAAAGACTCTAATTCTTTTTAGCTGTAGTCCAAGACTATACTATATCACTTACAATGTGATCCTTTCACTTTGGTCCAGAGGATTCCCTCAAAATTCTAGGCACAACCCTCGTTCACCTTGTCATTGCTCTCTTTGGGCAACCTTGTGTATTCTGGGCTATGTCTCCTTCTGGCTGTCTTATCTCCCGTAGCACCACTCCTAAATTCCAACTGCTGGAGGGCCTTTGCATATAGAAATTTCATCAATAAAACTTTGTTATAATATTGAGCTTTTCTTTCCTCCACGACTAGCTCCACCCTCAAGGCTATTCTTGTCTGTTAATGACATCACCATCTTCTGAATCACTTGGACCCTGTCACACTAGTATCATCCTTTATTTTTTTGTTTCCCTTTTTCTAACACCCTATCATTATTCATTTCCTTTGATGCACATGTGGGTGTCTCTGTATCATGGCATTTAATGTCATTTAAAATCTGGTCTCAGCAAATTTTCCTGTGTCTCTCATTACTCAACAGGATGCTTTCTACATGTTCATGAAAATAAAATTCTCACAATTTTTCTAACTGGGTTCTTTTCTTTTCCCTCCTACCACAAATAGGTGGATAATGGTGTTCTGGAGGGCAATAGTTATAGCTTCCTTGTCTTTATGACGCTTGCTGGTATTTTGTCATGCTCAATAGGCCCTCAAGAGGTACTTGTTAAATTAAATAAATTTTCCTAATCAGATTATAGTATTCTGAAAATAGATTCTTTTTCAAGAGGAAGATTGCAAACGCATAGTAGGAGCTTAATAAATATTCACTGATTGATTAAAGTTGGCCATCCTGGTTTCATTATTCAGGCAAAATGAAATATGGAAAATAAACTGCCATCTCAGGCTAGCTTCTCCTCGAAATGAGTGGAGATGAATGATTCCATTGAGTTATATCAGATGAGTATCTGGCCTGGTATCCATAGAGAAGAGTAAATTAGATTTCTGAAATAGTTTCAGGGTTAATAATGTAAGATGTTATTAGTAACCCAAGTAAGGAATCATTTTTAATGCAGTCTACGACCTTTATCTTGATGTACGGGAATAAGAGATTTATACATGAGAAGGGATGAATTGTTCATTTTCATCAAGGATTTGGAGACAACCAAGCAGAAACTTAAAATGTAAAGATTCAGGTTTGTCAAAAACCAGGTGTAAAAATGCCCTGCCAACTCCAAGATCACCCCAGAGAGAGACAGCAGTAAGGACCAAGAAAGCTACTCTTTACAAACCAATACCCATCAAAAACTTAAGAGTAAACAAAGAAAATACAAACATGACCATGCCAATTTAATCAGATTCGGGGAAAAATTTGATAGACTTTTAATCTTATCTTCAATAAAATAGACCTCTTTAACATATCCCTCATTGGAAGTAATAGAGGTTAAAAAGATTTAATCATAACCCAGATTTATTAAATATTATTTAGATTTTATAAATTCACTAGACAGTTAATACTAGTTAGTGTAAATCAGTACTATAATTAGTAAATCTTCCCTCATGCTTGTTGATATTTCTGTAATTTAACAAGGAACACTAATTCTTAGTGTAACACTAAGAATTAATGTTTATAATATTTTTGAAAAATAGATTCAAAGAGTTATTCAATATTCTTAAGATTTGATAGGTATTTTCTCAACTCAGAGAAACAAATACTGAATAAAAATAGCCCTAATGGCTTGCTCTGAGACCAGTGTTCAATTTCCCAATCATTTTATTTATTTTTAATAAGTTGATTATTATATCAAGTGCAACATTCATTAAAGATTATATCAATTTAAGGAATTCATTTTAGCTATGATTTATTCAACCTAATGTCCCTTTGATTAAATGTTCTCCAGATTTTTAAAGTCCACTTCAGGTTTAATAGGTATCTGGTCAATTTAGCAAACCATTCCAAACATTTGAAAGCCCTTGAACAAAAAAGGGATTTGTGTGCTCCGCTATATGGGTGTGGAGAGTGGAAGTGATGATAGGAAATGGTTTATTTAAAATGCTACTTAGAAGCATTTTGGAGGGAAAATACTGTAGTTCTTTAAGTTTCTTAGATGCCTCTAAGTGGAACAGACAGAAGAAAAGGCATGAACTGGGCAGAGGGAGTAGTCGAGATAAGTTCTCAGGAGCAGAACTGGACACAAGACTGTTCAGCTAAAGTGCCTTCCCCAGAAAAGTCTTATGAATTAGGGATGTAACTATAACCCAGGGTTTTCAGGGGGACATTGCACTCTCCAGTGTATGACATTTCTAGGCATCTATATAGAATAAAAAATTTGGAGTACATCATTTTTTGTTCCATTTCAAAGTGATGTAGTCTTATTTTAAGATTTGAATCCATGGGGATGGAGTTGTGGCTCATCAGTTACAGCACTTGCCCAGCATGTGCAAGTACACGGGTTCAAACCCCAGCACCCATGTACATAGCTAAGTGTCAGAGCAATGAGAGCCATGTGAAAAAAAATCAATTAAAATTGATTCTCTCTGTCTCTCTCTCTCTCTCTCTCACTGTCTTTCTCTCTTAAAAAAAAAAAAAGATTTGAATCCTGCTTGATTGTTGGGAACATGAGGTTCAGCTGGCTTGTAGAAGAATTGGTGGTAAACAACTCTAAGGGGTCCAGCTGGCTTGTAATTAGCAAATTGCCTGATCGCATGACTAAGCTATTCTGCCACTTATTTGTTACAATTGGAGAAAGGTGTTTGCATTGTACCCTATTGGCTGTTGTAATGGATAAATAGAGTAGCAGCTAGTCAGGTAAAGCAAGCGGCCGGAGGAAAGCAGCCAAAAGAAGCAAGTAGCCAAAGAAGGAGCGGCCCAAGGAGAAAGCAGCCAAAGAGGAGAGCAGCCAAAGAAGAGAAGCAGCAGCCAAAGGAGAAGCAGTAGCCAGAGAAGAGCAAGAAAGCAAGCAGCCGCGTCCTAAAGGAAGAGAGCACAGAAGCAGCAGCAGAGACGTCAGATCAGCAGCGGTAGAAGATGCAGGTCCCGTATTCCAGCCACCAGCGTTCGCCCCCTTGTTCCCGGCTCCCCATCCCTGTCCTAACTCAGCCCCTCGGAGGACGACCCGACGACGTTCTACCCATTCCTCGCTCTGGAGTGCAGCGGGGAGCGACTCCTTTCACCATCCCTATCCTAACTAGGCCCCTCGGAGGATGGCTCAGGCTTGCTGAGTCACCCTGCCCCTTCCTCGCTCTGGAGTGCAGCAGGGAGTGACTCCTCACCCCATCCCTGTCCTAACTCGGCCCCTCGGAGGACGGCTTGTTAAGGTCGTTCTGCCCGCTGCTCCTCGCACAGGAACGCTGTGGGGAACGACTCCTCTTCCCCCATCCCCAGCCCTGTCCTGCCGGCGCCTGGTTCCCAGTGTCCTGCTGGCCCCCCGGGGACTGGGCTAAGGTCCCCTGAGGCCGTTCCACCCGCTCCCCGCTCCAGAACCGTGAGGGGAGTGACACTTGATTTTAATAGTTTGGGTATTATTTGATAGATACAAGACAGATTTATAAAATAAATTCCATTTTGAAACCTGAGATGCATACACACCTTGAAACTGCATTCAAGTTGTGACTCTATGTGTTTATGGGCAGAAAATGGCAGGGAATTTACAACTTACCTATTAAGTCAAAAGTTCCTGGATACCATAATAGACAATTAGGAAGCTCAGTCATGTATCTTTCAATTGCCCACTTAATACCAAAAGAATACCA
>PVKS010023347.1:0-32495 GCA_004027875.1 Aplodontia rufa
TACTTATCCTAGAATATCTCCAAATTTCTGTTCTATTCTCCTTTCTGCCAGCCATTTTTTCTCCCTGACTACTAATTTTCCACATGATCCCAAATGTCTACCATGGTATCTAAAATGATAAGCCGTAATACTGTTCTGCTTGCTAAGGAAGTATGCTCATAGGATACCACACTCTGGCTTTCACTACCCACTGGCACCCCCATGGAGTCACATCATCTTGTGGTGTTCTGCTTCTGAAACAACCCAAGCTTCCTTCCTAGGTAACTAGGAAGAGTTAAACAAAGTGGCAGAAATAAAGCAAAAACTTTTCCTCTTAAAGCAAAAGCAAAAAAAAAAAGATAAGACTTCCAGTTTCCAACACCCACCCCCAGTTTTGGCAAGTATCTCGATGTATAGTAGTTTATGCCTTTGGAGGGAATCTGAGTGGCCAGCTTGTCTTTTAGACCCTTTTCTTAGGATGCTCACCAGCCTCTGTGTTCATGGCTCTTGTACTATATGGCCACCCGTGGTTCTATCAGCTATAGCCGGAGGAATGGGCAAGAAGGCCTTGCAAATTGTCCAGGATATTCTGCTCTTTGCTTTCTTTTCTTGCTCACATGGTTCCAAAAATATCCCTGCCTAATTAAGTAGGTATTGCTAAAGTTTAGTGGTACAGTGTGTAGACTCTGGAGTCAGACTGATTGAGTTTGGATCTTGGTTCCACCATTTCAGTTTTATTCTGTTCTTAAGGAAGTTATTTAGACCTTTCTACACATTAGTGCCCTCATTCACAAAATGGGGACAGTGACAGTTATCTTTTCATAATGTTGTGGAAAGTACGCATAAAACACTTGGAACTGATCAGAAGCTGAGCACTTAAGATATGGTAGCTATTATTGTTCATATTGTCACATACATAGGCGCATACCTACTCTGTGTCTTCCCATTAGGAGAAAATATGACATGACCTGCTTTTGCATCCGGAGTTGATGTCAAAAGGGTCACTGCAAATGCTTATTTTCAATATTTAGGTGATGTCCATTTCTCACTTGGTCGCATTCCAACAGACTTAAATGGTTTGCTTAGTCAATATAAAATAGTAGACAAAATCCAGAACTTATGATAATAAAGAAATTCAATAAAAATAAAATTGCAATACTGATTCCTACTCAAAAAAAAAAAAGCATCAGCAGAAGGAAGATGAACATTAGAAAGTATGTACCCTAACTCAGAGGATAGCTCCTCGGTCCTGCAATGTGACACATCCTTTCTGGTCCTCTAAGTACTGCCATTTGTTGGGGATGAAATGTTGCAAGAGGCCCAAGCAACACAAGCCTCTTTCTTGGACTTGTGTGATTTGTGCCTGCAAAGGCCAACATCTGTTAGAACAGACCTAAGCCTTTCAAAAACAGCCTGGCACCTTTAGCGTAAAACAGCTACTTGCCCATGGACAAGTACATAAAGCTGGACTGCCCTGCAAAGGTCGAATCCCATGTGGTCTGTAGGAACTTGACAAGTAACATCAGCCTCTCCCAGTGCTGTTTCACATCCCAGTGCCAATCTTGATGCCTGTCTGTGGCTGCTAAATCAATGCACTAATTGTGGGGGTTTTGGGCTGATAATTACTCTCACTCCATAAGTCCCCAAGGAGTTCTGAATCAATGGAGAAATAGAAGGAAGAATAAAACAGAGGTAAAAATATTAGCTTTTATTGGTAATACTGGAATTTAGAATGAGTGGTTTATATTTGTGGGACAGACTTGTCTAAGAGCACTCTTTCTTGCCTGTTAATCCCTAATAATGGGATTTCAACTTCCTGGCTCCCACTGTGACAGATACCTGAGGCCCTAGCCCTCCTTTGAAATCAGCAGCAGAACGGAGAGCATCCACTCAGACAAATTCAGAAGGTGCTGAGCCAAGCGTGCCCTGCTTCTTGGCCACCAGTGTCACCCATCAGCCAGTCCATTGCATTTGCTTTGGAAAGAATCAGTTAAAGATACGGAAGGAAGAACAGAAACAATTTCATAAATTCAGAATTAACTAAACTTCCTACTTTTCTGGACAAAATAGAAACTTGAGGATAAGGAGAGGATAGTTCATTGATCTCCTTTAAAGTGGAAGGAGTGCCTTGCCCAGGTAGGACTGCTTGAGATTCTATGACTCCAAGGCATTTGATTTGGAGGGTCCTTGTCCTTGGTTTGTATTGACTGGAAATGGTATGGATCCCTACCTGAGTCAGGGGATATATAAGCAAATGCCTGGGGCAGAGTCAAGGCTGGACACTGGGAAGAAGGAAAATACCTCCAAAACATTCCTGGCCTTCCCAAGTCCCAGTGGTCATTGACAAAGAAAAATGAGGATCCAATCTCTTGTTTACTCGAAACTTCCTAGGGTTCAATTGTAGGTAGTAGTTGGGAATGACTAAAACTGCCTGGGTTTGATCCAATACTCAACTGATCTGTTAGCTTTTTTTTTTTTTTAATTTAAGAGAGAAGGACAGTGAGATTGAGAGAGAGAGAGGAGAGAGAGAGAGAGAGAGAGAATCAATTTTATTTAGTACTGGGATTAGTACCATAACCGCTGAGCCACCGCTCCAGTCCCCGATCACTTAGCTTTTATTAAGGCCTACTCTATGCATAAAGAATCCTCCCACCTAGACCCTGACAAACTTTGGTCCCAATGGTGACAGCATGCATGATGCTCCCGCCCCAGCACCTCCACTCTCCACATGCATGTGCTGCAGAATGGAGAGTACAGATTAAAGCAGTTGGAGTTCAGCGAGGAGTTGGAGTTGGCTTTGCCTGAGCCAACAGGAAGGTTTCAATGACGATGATGTGGCAGCTCAAACCGAATGCCTGATAGGATTTAGATAATTTGGAAGAAGAGCATGGGCACTGTAGGCTCAGTGGGGACAATGTAGAGAGAAAGAACAACGTCACAAATTGTTGAGGAGAGAATGGTCAAAGTGTGTGTGTGTGTGTGTGTGTGTGTGTGTGTATGTGTGTGTGGGGCGAGGAATAAGAGAAGAGAGGTAAAAGATACCAGAAAAGAAAAACTTGTATTTTTTCCCCGCAGCTATAAAATAAACTGTTTCCTGCCTTTCCGATCTGACCTGTCCTGGACATCCATGGGTAATCTAATTTCCACGCTGAGAGAGAACATGAATTTCACAGATGCTTTTCTTTACACACACGCTCTATCCATGCCCATTCCTGACTACAGGAAATGCTGTATTAATTCAATTCAGGAGCACCTTTAATGATTGCATCTTACACACACACACACACACACACACACACACACGCATACACACACACACATGCTGAGCCCAGCTCCTCTTCTTTCTCCCTCTGATGTTTCAGCCTTATGAGGAAAGCAGACCCCTCTGAAGGTCCCCAGGGCCCCATTTCCATTCCTACACCTTCTTCTCATTTAACACCTTTCTTCCCTACTCTAGATAACAACTTGGAGTCCCTTCCCTAGGGTGAGCAGTACACTTCCTTTTCCTTGCCTGGGGAAGCACATCCGTGGAGCAGTGTAGCACCCCTTCACCCAACCTCCTCCTGATGCACCCCAGTTTTTGGAGGCAACTGTCAATCTTACAGTCTCTACGAATCTGAGCCCTGCATGTGAGAGGGCCATTTACTAATGAGCAGCTGGACTCCATGGTGGTGACCATAAGTGAAAATAGGTTTTGGAGATAGGAGGGACAGAGTGGTGAAGGAGAGCTGAATAGGGAGAAGGGATCTGATCTGCATTTTTCAGGCTAAGGAGAATTTTGATTAGCTGTTAAAGGGGAGACTGAAGTGCAAGATGGAGACTTTGACAGTCCTGGGGCCATTGATGGTGCGATATTGGATGAGGTCAGCAGAGGTAGAAATGCATTTCCCTGTGAAGTTCCTGGCTCAGATACTTGAATTTTAAGAGTATGTTAAAGAGATTTCTTTCTCCAATTTCCCATTCTCTATTGGACTGACCGTATCACCAACACCAAGACATAAAAAGATTTCTTTCAGCAAAGAAAAGTCTTTATTAATTCTAGTCCTTTCTGAAAGGGCTGCTGGTGAGCAGGCAGCCCTCCAAGCTCCCATGCCTCTCTCTTCTCACCTCCCCAGGGCTCTCTTGTTTTGTTTTGCTTTCTCCCGCCCCTCTCCAGGTTGATGGATTCCCTTGATGTAGGAGGGAGAAAGAACCGCTGGAGAGTTGTGTGCTGTATATCTTCATCAACGTCTGGGCAGGGGAAAGTGAGACCCCAAATCAATTCCGAGGACTGTTGGGAAGGGGGCGTGGTCGGTACAGTTTTAGGAGAGGATGGTGTTAAATCAAGCACATAATTTCCAAAGTGCTACCAATCAAAATCAGCTCCACACAAGCCTTTGGTAAATTTTTAAAAGAACATTTTGATGATGAAATGACCATCTTTGAGATTATTTTGCAAGTAATTGAGTGAAATTCCCTAGTGAAAAATGTTTGGCATCGTGTTCTTGAAAATGCGTCCTCCCTTTTGTTCGTAATGGACAGAAGCACAAACAGTCTCTAATCACATGAAACACAACTCTCCTTTCCAGCCTATAATTATGGTGGGGACCCAGAGAGATGCTAGTTAAGGACTCTGTCAACTTGTCCATGAAAGGAGCTGGAGTTTTGTGGGGGTTGTGTGTCTTCGTTCTTTCATTTTTCTTTCTTTGCTCTGAAAGGGTTCAGATCGTAATCATTTCCAGTGAGGCTGAAACTTTAACATAAATTGTCAGCAGGGGAGTAAATTATCAACTACCAGCTTTACAACACTTAACAAAATAAATGCTGCTTTGATTTGGAGGGAGACTAAATTGTCCCTCTGCCCCTTACCGTGTTCAAGGTTGCTGTTGATTGGGACACTGGGTTCAGGCTTGCTTTGGAGTTGCCAGAAAAAACAAAGGAGTTTGGTCTCTTGCTTCGAGGTGTCAGGGAAACAAATTGAGGTTTCATACCTGCCTATAGAGTTAATTTGTCCCTTGCCCCCATCTTCATTGTGTTCCCCTTTCTGTCATTGGTTCTCAACATGGGGGCAATGCCAGGTTTTCAACTGCAATGTTCCTCAACTAAAGAAAAGGGAAAAACAGCAATCGGAATGCCAATGATTATTATTCAAAGGCATTATTACTCCTTTTCAATTAGAATAACTTCTGTTCTAGACCCAAATGGGGAACTTATGGATTTTAAGAAGAAAAGGCTGGAGGAGGAGCAGGGCTAGAAAGGACATCACAGACAGAGTGATCGTTGGTTGCTGGGATTTAAGTGGTATCCAGTCAGGAAGGCAAAGCCCCGAGGTGAAGGTGAGACTCTAAGATTCCTACACTGAGCGAAAGAATTAGATAACTGTAACAGGTGCAAAATGTCAGCTGGAACTTTTTGGATTATGTGTTATCTGACCTGTTTCCTTCATAAAAATTTCTAGTCACCTCTTGTCTATCGAGTGGCTATAAACTTCACATCCTGGTGCACATTCAGGATGATGGAAGGGATGACCCTGTGACATCTTTCCAGCCTCAGTTCCTACGGCTACCCTAGTAACCCCAAGCGCCAGCTCAATGAAGCTCCTCTTTCCAGGCCAACCTTCCTTAAATCCACGCCATCATTCATGCTGCTCTTCTGGTCTACAAATTTCTATCTCACCCACACCTCAGAGAGCACTGTTGAATTGTAACCTAGTTTTTGCCAACTGTCATTCTTAGTATTTACCAAATACTGTCCTTCTCAGGTATCCTTTCTAAATTCAACCAGCTCTAACTTCCTTTCCCTTTCTGAAAACTCCTGGTATTTTGTTCCTCCTCCTCTGACATTATGTACATTTGCATATTTATCTTACTTCCTTTATAGGGTTATGACTACTATTTGCATAATCAGTAGTGATTAATTCCTAAGACTTCGTCTGATACTCGCATGTGGTAGGCCAATTCTTTTTTATTCTTTTTACTCATTTGAGGAGCATTCTGATTGCTTTCACTTTTAATGGGATTTCTATTATAACGGAGGATCCATTAGAATTGAACGTCCCTGAGAAGTAAGTAGTGTGTGTTAGTCAGCTTTCTATCAATGTGGAAAAAAAAAACTCAAGCTAAACAACTTATTAGTAGAGAAGAATTATTCTAGTTCTCAGCTTCAGTGGTCGCAGTCCATGGTCTCTTGGCCCCGTGGCTTTGTGTTTGTGGTGAGGCAGAGCTGCTTACCTTATGGAGGTCAACAGGCAGAGAGAAAAAAGAAGAGTCTGGAATGCCAGTATCTCCTTCCAGGTCATGGCTTCAGTGATCCAGCTTCTGTCCACCCAGGCTCTCTCTGCTACGGTCCCATCACTTCCTAACAGGGCCAGTGACCAAAGCCCTTGAAACATAGCTTTTGGGGGACATTGAAGATCCACCTATAACATAAAGCAATCTGCTTCCTTCTTTGGGCAGTTTTAGGGCCTGGATAATTCTCTTTCAGAGAAAAATCTCCCAATTCCTTTGTTGGTATTTTGCAATTTCTTGGCCAGAGAAGCAAGCTTCTGGTTCCCCAAAGAGAGTTGCAGCTTATATATAAATACAACTGGAAGAGAGATAACAAGTGATTTAAATTCACTTGAGGAAGTAACTGGCTTATATAAGTTATTAGTTAAGAACACATTATGAAGGGGACGGTGGCTCTGAATGTTTGAAAGTAAGAGGAAAAGAGGGGTACTAGAGAGGGTGTGGGATGTGGGACTTGCTGGTGTAAACTAGATTTCTCGTCATTTAGTGTCAGACATGGCTGGAATTATAAATTCCTTCAGTCATTAGGATTTCCAATCCATATTGCCAATTTTCAAAATCCAGGGAAGTCCTAAATTCTGTCCTGTTGTGATATTCTGCCTCACTACAGACTCAAGGACATGCCAGTCAAGAGACCATGAACTGAAACCACTGAAACTGTGAGCCAAAATCATTCTTTTCTGCTAAGTTGTTTATCTTGAGTAATTTTTTCACACTGATGGAAAGCTGACTAGCACACCCCACCTTCATCTCAGGGACGTTCAATTCTAATGGATCCTCCATGATAATGGAAATCCCATTAAAAGTGAAAGCAATCAGAATGCTCCTCAGATGGGGGGGGAGAATTGGCCGATCGCATTATTGTATTAGATGAAGTCTTGGAAACAGATGCTGCATGAGATTATGAGTTGATCTGTAAAGGGACCTTTGATAATCCACTTCCTGCTTCATTCAATTATTGGAAGGGTTTGATCTATATTAAAATGAATATTCCTCCATTGTTTCTAACTTAGGTGAAAAAAATTTTTAAAGTAGTCTTTGCCTGGAAAGGGGTGAAAGAAGAGAGAAATCTAGGGTCACTAGGTACCCAAGGAGAGAGAGAGGAAACAAAGCCTCCTGGTGCCCTGGATTGACGGACTCCCCCCCTACCCCATGATAGTCTCCTCTGCCCACTTAGCTCTGCAGCTTGTCTGTCTTGTAGCATCATTGGCGATGTTTCTTTCCTTCTGTCCGTTTCCCACTCCCGATTCAATTTCAAATTGAACTCCCTCCCACTTTCTCTTATTATACCCCAGAGGAGATGGAGAACAGCTGGTCACCATCTTCCTTATGATAATCCCTTCATATGGTGCAATTTTATTTCCTTAAATTAATGACAGTGTGTTGGTTGCCTTCCATCCCAGACACATTTTAATAGATGCTTTTAACATACGGAGGGCTAAGGGAGAGAAAACAATGCCTCTGTCATGTTTGGGCACATCCTAGATTTGAACATGATTGAACCTCAACAAAGCTGGTGTCGTGTGATTGGTGACAGAATTTAGGGGAATTTACACATTGCAGAGCCCTTGCGAGCAGTCGGGATGGAGCAACTCAGAGCAATATGCCCTTGGGTGAGGTGTGATGGGTTGTAGAGCTCCTCCAAATCCTGCTTATTTATCTGGGATCAATTATTTACTAACTTAATAATATCGCTGCCATGATATATGAGCCCTACTGCGAGAAAAATCATTCCCCACTCTCCATGTGCCAGCAGATTTTTACTCATGAGGCAGGGGAAAAAATTCCATTTGCCGGTTTTGATTACTCATGGAGACCTGCTCCTAATCTGTGGAAGTGCTGTGGAAGGGGACGGTATGCTTAGAAAAATACACAGTCATACACTACTTTCTAAGCTGCGCCCCAAGTTTGAGACCTTGGAATTCTATTCTCCCTCCAGCTCCCCACATTCAATTATCAGTTTTTTAACCCACATTTTCAGACTTCCCATTTTTGCAGCTATCACCTTAAAATGGGTTTTCCTTATTTTGCTTCTAAGCTTTTGTGGCAGTTTTTAAAATTGTCTTTCTTCAAGTTGGTCTAGTAACATGAGTTAAATCCAGATAAGATGTAATGCTTTACAATCTAATACCTTTTTTTTTAGAATTATAAAGGGAAAGGGAAGGGAGGGATAAGGGAGGGTAATGGGGGGGCACTCCTGGAGATAATTGCAATATCCAGAATATGTACACATTTTATACACATTTTATATTATTTTGTTAAAATCGTGTAAGGTTGTTCAAAAAATAATAAAAAAAAATAAACTCCATAACCAAGAAAAAAAAATTGTCTTTCTTCCTCTGGGGTTTTAAAAGAATTTTCTTTGAATTTAATTTATTCTTTCTTCGTCTTATTCCCCTGATCTTTGTCTTGGTCCTTGGGTTTTCTTTTTTACAGATGGCATCTAGTCATGTCATTTTCTGGCTAAAGTGAGGGCTGTAGAGTTTGTGTCTTAGTCCATTTTCTGCTGCTGTAACAGAATGCTGCAGGTTGGGTATATTATAAACAATAGAGGTTTATTTGACTCATGATTCTGGAGGCTGGGACGTCCAAGATGGAGGGATCATATCTAGTGAGGGCCTGCTTGCTGCATCACCGAAGAAGGAATTGCTTGACCAGAGAACATGTTAGAAAGAGAGGAAAAGCTGGCTGAATGCGCCCCTTTTATAACAAACCAACTCCCGAGATTGAAGTCTTCATCCGTTTTCAAGGACAGTGCCCCTGGGACCTAATCACTTCCTGCAGCTCCCACCTCTGGACACTGTTACAATGACAATTACATTTCAACACGAGTTTTGTAAAGGACACTCAAATCAGCAGTTTGCATCCCAGTTCTGCCGGTTACTAGCTAAGCGCTCTTGGGAAAGTTACTCATGCTCCATCTTGATTTCCTCGTGTGGACAACAGAGAGGTCAACCCTCCAAGGTTTCTCAGAGTGCTAATTTTCTGAGAATGACTTTTCTTGCATAATATCTGCCTCCTGAAGCCTTTCAGTTCTTCATAACCGGATGTAAATGTCATCTCTTTCCTGAAGACTTTTCTGATGTACCAGTTAATGAAAGCTCTCCCTTCTCTGAACGCTGCATCATTTCAGTCTAGGTCTTCCAGCGTTCTCACTTTCTTCTTATGTGGCATTATATCTTCGTGTGGGAGACTGTATGCATTGGGCATGGGGTATTTTACTACTCTGCATGATGCCTGCTCTTCTGCTCTCCCTGGAGCCGTCACTCAAAATATGATTTTCATGGACGGCAAGCAGTAAGCTTGGGGTTTTGCTATAAAGCTGAGCCAGGTGAGGAAGAGTCCACAGAGTGTGCATGGCCAGAGGTTAAGTACAGGGCTGGAGAGGGTGAGACAATGAGTGCAGTGGGGCAGCTCCAAGGAGGGGGCTCCCTCTATACCAGCATGATGCTTAGCATGCAAGATGTGCTCAAAACGCTGTGCGTGAATGAGGGAGGCAGAGAGGCACAGTGCTTCACTTTTGTAACTCTTTAATCATCGTGCATTTCTAAACACCCTTTAGTCGTTCTCTCACATTCCATCCCAAACACCAAACTGCAACATAAAACAGAGTGTGCACTCTTCTTTCTATTTGACAGGCTTGGAAGTTGCCTATCTCGTAAACTTGATCAAGTTACTGTGCAGCAGCCGTGTGCTGGATGCTGGAGATAAAGAGGAGGAGGGAATGTTGTGGCTGTGTGTGAAGGAGGTCTTACGGAGGGAAGACAGACAAGAAAAAGCAACCGCCACCATGTAGCATTATATTGCAATACCTGCCACAGTGGGGCTGCTCTAGGACATGACAGTCTGCAGATGAAGGAAGGATTCCAAGAATGGGAATGCCTGAGTGAGTCTTTTTTTTGGGGGCGGGTGCAGTGAACTTTATTGATAGAGTGACAGTAGGGCTCCCTAAGCTGCTTCCCTAATTCAGGTGTTCTAGGATGGAAATTGGGAGGAGGGGATTCTCAGTGAGTTGAGGAACTGAGATGCGGCAGGGACGCCCCAGCAGCTGAGGGGCTCTCTTCATGTGTTCTTACTGGGGCGGGTGGTCCAGGGATTCTTACTCCTTAAGGCCATTTGGCCCATGAGGTCCACCACCCCATTGCTGTAGCCAAATTCATTGTCGTACCAGGCAAGGAGCTTGACAAAGTGGTCGTTGAGGCCAATGCCAGCCCCAGCATCTAAAGTAGAAGAGTGGGTGTCACTGTTAGTCACAGGAGACGACCTGGTCCTCTGTGTAACCCAGGATGCCCTTGAGGGTGCCACAGCTTCTTGGTATCATCATATTTGGCAGCTTTCTCCAGGTGACAGGTCAGGTCCACAACTGATATGCTGGCAGTGGGCACACAGAAAGCCATGTCAGTGAGTTTCCCATTCAGTTCAGGGATGACCTTGCCCACAGCCTTGGCAGTGCCCGTGGATGCAGGGATGATATTCTGGACAGCCCCACCACCATCACACCATAGTCTCCCAGAGGGGCCATCCATGGTCTTCTGAGTGGCAGTGATGGCATGGACTGTGGTCATGAGTCCTTCCACAATGCCAAGGTTGTCATGGATGACCTTGGCCAGGGGGCTAAGCAGTTGGTGGTGCAGGAGGCATTGCTGGCGATCTTGAGGGCGTTGTCATACTTCTCATGGCTGAGAACTGGAAGCTTGTCATCAATGGAAAGTCCATATCCATCTTTCAGGAGTAAGATCCCGCCGATATTGAATGGGGTGATGCTAGTGCTGAATATGTTGCGGCGTCCACGGTGTCTTCACTACCATGGGGAAGGCTGGGGCTCATTGGAAGGGTGGTACCAAAGGGGTCATCATCTCTGTCCCTTCTGCTGATGCCCCCATGTTTGTTATGGATGTGAACCATGAGAAGTATGACTGTGCCATTGAACTCACCATGGGTGGAATAATACTGGAACATGTAGACCATATTTATATACTTGAGGTCAATGAAGGGGTCATTGATGGCAACAATATCCACTTTGCCAGAGTTGAAAGCAGGCCTGGTGACCAGGCACCCAATACGGCCAAATCCATTCACTCCAACCTTCACCATCGTGACTCAGGGTCGCAGCTGGCACTGCACGAGAAGGGAAGACGAGGCTGTCTATGGAACAGGGGGGAGCAGAGAGTCCTGAGTGAGTCTTAAAGGATGAAAAGAAGCAAGAGTGAGATCTTGGGTATCTTCAACTCAAAGCCCCAGTACTGCTTCTTTTGGGACAGTCACCCTCCCAGCTGCAGAAGCCAGTAGGTCTACCCTTTTGTGTTATGGGTAAAGGTCATTGAGTGCCATGTCCTGAAACATATAAATGCGCAGGTAACTTTTCCATGTAAAATTCATGGCAAAACCCTGGTGCCAGGAAGGTCGTTCCATGGCCAGCCCCTCTTTAGCCTCAGTCCGCTTTTGAAACTGTTGATTTAGGAGACAGTCGTTCGGGGCTGGCGTCCAGCTGGTGCATTTCTGTTCTCTGTTCGCTGGGCTTGGGTTGCTGCAGGCTGGGGTGGTGAGACAAAGGGATGAATGCACCGAGGGCTGCAAAGGTGGGAAGAGGGAGGCTGGCAGAGGAGGGGCTGCTGGCTGGGTGGCTGACTAATTGCTTTGTTCTGAGGCAGAAGGCCTTTCAGTAACAACAGCAGCTACTGAAGGCCCATTGCTTAAGTGCTTTTCATCATCATTACCTCCTGTCATTAGTCCCATCCTCAGCTTCCATCAGCTCATTGCTAGTCAGCTGCCATGGCATGGCCCATACTCTCTCTTGTTTGTAGCTAGCTCTCTGCCTTTATCTGGAGCCAGGCCCTGTTCCTCTAAACCCTTTTTCTCCAGCCCTTGGTGCCCAACCTGTTCCTATATTTGATGGTCCATCTGTTAGGGGCCTGCTGACTGCTATCCCTGGCCATTTGTGCTTCCCCCAGTAGACTGAGGGAGGAGGCATGGTTGTTGCTGCCCTGCATGGGTGGCTGTGTAGCCACCTGTAGTTGTAAGCCTTGACCATGGACCAGTGATACACCTCTGTCAAAGTAGGCTCCTGTTGTACGCTGGTCTCTTAAGGACCAAGGAAGTAACTGAACTTTTTAGGATCCCCAGAAAAGATGATTTTTTTTTTCCTCTTTGGTTCTAATATACTTAGGAAATGTCAGAACCCACTCTTTTTATTTTTATTTTTAAAGAGACAGACAGGGCAGGGGGAGAGAGAGAGAGTGAGAAAGAATCAACTTTATTTAGTTTTTCATCTGGTTTTCATTGCTCTGACACTTAGTTGTGTATGTGGTGCTGGGGTTCAAACTCGGGTCCTTGTGCATGCTAGGCAAGAGCTGTAACTGCTGGGCTACCGCTCAGTCCCAGACCCCACTTTTCCACATTTTTAAAAATCTATTTTTATTAGTGTATTCTAGTTTTACATAATGTTGGAATTAGTTGTCACATATTCCTAAATGCACACAATTCAGCAATACAATTTGTTCAAAATACCGTCTCCCACATCCCTCTACCTCCCTCCTCCCATCCCCTGATCCCTTGCCTTTCTTCTGGGTCCTATATTGTTCCTAAAAAACCCAAATACAGTGACATAATTCTTAAACCTATGAAGGACATTTTTTTATATATATGGCTATAGTATATACAGTGACATTTATAACAGCTTGGAATGTACCTTGCTTTATCTCAGCTCCAACATTTCCCCTTCTCCTCCCTTCCTATCATCCCTTGTTATTCTTCAAAATATTTGACAATGGGATTAAACATTTACGTTTTTGTACAGGTATGCAGCACAGCTTGTTCAGATATCTTACGGTGTATCTTGCAACTGCATCTCATAAATATTAACGTTTAGCATTTTTAGAGCCCACTATTTTATACTGAGTTTTTGTTAAATAAGCGTGGCTATGTGCCAAGCAATGCGCTCGTAACCTCATGTACATTTTGTCAACCTCTAGTAATGCTAAAGGCTACTAAGCAACTCAGATCCCATTAAAATTATCCCAGTTTTTATGCCTTCAAAGTTGTGATTTTAGGTTGCCTTGATTCCCTTGATTAGCCCTGTGACATAAAGGAAGAGTGAAATCACGGCCAGTCCAGGAGTCAAGCAGTAAGTTTTCTGCTTTGGGAAATTAATAAGTGAATGACTTTTGACCAATTCTTTGCCACAATTGGTTCTCAGTTTTCTAACCTGTAAAATGGAGATGGAGGTATAACTTATTATTATTGTTGAAAGGATTAAATGAGATAACATATGAAAAATGCCTCAGTGCAGTCTTCAAAGAATGGTAGAATTGCAAATAAGGCTTATAGTTGGGAAACACACCCTGGGCTTATAGGAAGTGGTTTTATTTGTGTCGATGAGTGCTCAATTCATATTTCTTTACTGTTTATACTCATGATCAGTTAGAAAAAATGGATTGTATTGTGGTAACAAAGAGCTTCTGAATCTTGCTGACTTGTAACAACAAAGATTTCTTTCTCCTTCTTGCTAGGTGTCTTAGTTTGGGTTGTTATAACTAAGTGCCATGGACTGGGTGGCTTATAAACCATACAAATTTATGTTCCACAGTTCTGGAGGCTGGGAAGTCTAATGTCATGGTGCCAGCAGATTTGGTGTTGGGCAAAGGCCCACTTTCTGATTCACAGAGGACCCTTCCTTTGTCCTCATATGGAGGAAGAGGCCAGACAGCTCTCTGGGCCTCTTACATAACAGTACTAATTCCAATCCTGAACCTTCATTCATCCTCATGCTTTAATCACCTCCCGAAGGATCCATGTCTTAATACCATTGCCCTTGGCGTGAAGATTTCAACGTATGGATTTTGAGGGGACACACTTCGACCATACACTATGTATGTGCATCTTGAGTTGTCTGGGGGTCCATTCCACAACCATCTTTTCTCCATGACTTAGGCTGCAGGGGCACCACCTGGCTGGCATATTATTGGCAACAGAGAAAGAAGGAAAAAGACACAGTGGAACAAGAGCAGGCTCGGACAGCCTCTGCGTGGAAGTGACTCTCACTTCTGCCCATACTTCATTGGCTAGTGCCAATTGCATGGTCAGTCCTGAGCTCAAAGCTTGCAGGTGTGCATATGGTGGGTTGTGGGGTGAGGGTAGGGGAAGTCTGAAACAGAATATTTGGCAAACAGTGAGACAATCTGCCTCAAGTTGAAACTGGAGCTGCATTTGATTTTGACAGTTTTGAAATTTACTGATTGTGGTCTTATCTTGTGTACTGTTCAGATTTGCCCGGGGATGTTTAAGTTTGTTTGTCAGTTTTGATGAACCAATGTATTGTTTAAAATAACAAAATACATTTAGGCCTGCAAAAGAACAATTTCATTGCTGAAATTCCTGAAGGAAAAATAACTTGATTATTGAATGTCTAAAAGTCTCTAGCATTAAACCCTTTTTCCTGTTCTATTAGAATAATCATTTTTATAGCACTATTTTTGATAATGTGATATTTCATAGAAATGTAACCATTATTTCATAGTAGAAAATAATATAATTTTTCATTTTTTGCTTTTCAGAAATCTGAGCTGGAATAGCTTTTGGTTTCCCAGTGTACCAGAAAAGGGAAGTTGAGAAGCATCAGAATGCTGTCTCTAATAATTTAATTTTTCTTATTCACATGTGTCCTCACCTCTACCTCTTGTAGCATTTTTCCTGGTTCAAGTACTTATTTATTTATTATACATCCCAGTCTACTTTTAGCTTATCAGTTCCTGGAGATCAGCAACTATTTTATTCTGACTTCCATGTCTCCTCTGGTCTCCAGTCCTGCACTAAATGAGGCTTCTTGAATTGAACTGGGTGGAGGCAAGAATTATCTGCAAATACAATGTGAAGGAGTAGGTGATTTGCCTTTGCTCCTTAGGATAAAAAGCTGTGTGGATGTTTTCTCTATAGAAAACCGAGTTTTGCTCAGTATTCCTAAGGGTTATACCTTTAATTGGTGTTAATTTGATCCCTTTAAGTGCAGTGCTGACCATGCAACTCGGAAGCTGGGTTTATTTTTCTTCCTTTCTCACCCCACCAAGCATTTGCCCGTGTAGCCTACAGTTAGAGGTGGGTTACCTATCTGTGCTTTGTAGGGTGGGTGCAAGCTGGCAGGGAGGGGTGTGAGAAGGGGGGACAGGCAAATGAACAACAAGGAGGGGCTTGTATACCTTGCTAGTGGAAAAAAAAAGGAAAGAAAAGGAAATATGAAGTCTTGATAGAGTCTGTTATATTAAATTGAGAAGAAAAAATTCTCTCTCATTTTCCTGGCTGAGTCTTAGGGTCAAAAGGATAGGACTTGGTGTTAGCTGGTGGCTGATTCAATATTCAGCTTTTGTCTAAACATGAGGGCAAGAGACAAAGGCTAGGATAGTATTATACACAGTTTCCCATCGTCAAATAGCAGAACTTGACTGAGAACTTGAGTTCATGACAGCTTGTACACAAGCCCCTTGACTACCTTGTTTACCAAGGCAACGATAAGGTCAGCAGAGAATTCTAAGGACTGGGTGGGCACAGGAAAGACTTTCGGGTGCTAACCCAGGAGCTCACGTGCCTCTGTTTTCCAGAGTTCCCTGGCTGCTCTGGGATCCTGGATCCTCTGCACGCATCCTGACGGCTGCGCCCCGCTGGCTGGATGCTGCGCTCCTGGCCTGGGTCTTCATGAACACATGCACATTCCTCTTTATGATTTTTTGGGTTTCTGGGCTGAATGAAGTAGATGAGCACTGCTGATATGCTTTCACATAGTCTAAAATTTTTTGGCAGCAGGAGGCAGGAGGGAGATAAGAGAGGGGCACAGACAAGGGGAGTTGACTTGACATCTTCTGCCTTCTATTTTCATGGTGTTTTGTAATTTAACAAAGCCCTTCCGCATTCATTTTATCACGATAGTATGGAGCAAAGAACCTTGCTCTGTGCTCCCTGTGCCTGAATTCCAGCCCAACTTTTGATTCTTTTCACTCATTTATTAAATATGTTTTGAGTCACCTTCTACCCTGTGCAAAGCCCTAGGAGCTACAATAATGAAAAAGTCATTGTCCTTGCCTTTAAAGATTTGACATATAGTGGAGACATATGTAAACTCATAAGAAAGTGATGAAAACACAACTTGATAACGAGGCGTAGTTATGGCTTTGGTCACTCACCCAATACATGTGAACTACTGTTGATATTTTACTTTATTATCGTTATTATTAATATATAGTAGCAACAGAGATGTGTCCAGTATGCTATGGGATTGTTAAAGGAAGTTTGTACCCGGAGTTAGTGGGGAAGCAGGTGAAGGCTTCCCAGGGAAATAGGTTTCACCCGGAGTATTAAAGGTAGAACAGAAGATCCATGAGGGCGCAAGCTTGGGGTGGGAAGCCGGTTGGAGGAGGGAGAAACTAAGGAAACACACTTCTTGTGAGAACCATGTGGTCCATGCCAGGGTGTGTGGGAGAGTGGATGTGGGCATGTGTGGGCATGTTTTGGTTTGGCTAGAGAATTGTTTTCATTAGCTGTTTCACTGTTGTGATCAAAATCATTCTATTTTGGGGCTCATGGTTTCAGAGGTCTCAGCCCACCTATGGCTGACTCCATTGCTCTGCACCTGAGATGAGGCAGAACATCATGGCGGAAGAGGATAGTGGAGGAAAGGGGCTCAGGACGTCGCACCAGGAAGGAGAGGGAGAGGGAGAGGCAGAATCCCCTCACCACAAGCAAAATATATACCCACAAGGCATGCTTCCAATGACAACACGTCTTCCAGGGACACCCTACCAGCCCTCAGTTGCCTACAGTTGGGTTAAGGCTCTCATAGCCCAATCGTTTCCCCTCTAGCCCTTCTTGCATTGTCTCACACATGAGCTTTTGGGGGACACCGAACATCTAAACCATAACAACCATAACGGGTCACATGATGAGAAGAAAGTCAAGGGCCTCCGATGCTGGTTGAGGGACTTGGATTGTATTCTCCAACTTACAGGAACAAAAGCCGTTCCATACATTTCAAACAGATTTTCACTCCAGAAAGCTAAGTCTGCCCTGGTTAATCAAATGGCAGTGCACACCTGACATGCGTCCACGGACCTCAGTTTTCTCGTATGTAATGTGGGTGATAACCATGACCTGCTCGCCTGGTGTGTTGCATGTGTCAAAATTAGAAACCGCAAGCTCTCTTGTTTGTGGTGCTATCTTTATTTATTAATTTTTTATAAAGAAAAAGGGACAGTGACAGAGAGAGAGAGAGAAGCAATTTTTATTTAATTTTTCACGTGGCTTTCGTTCCTCTGACACTTTGTTGTGGACGTGGTGTTGGGATTTGACCTTGCATACTCGTGCATGCCAGGCAAGCGCTGTAACTGCGGAGCCACCGCTCCAGCCCCTATGGTGCTATCTTAAACACATCCCAGCATGTGTCTAATTACTGTTACGGAAAGGAGTTGCGATCAGGTTCGTGTTCCATGGAGTGGAAGAATGAACACTGCGAAGGCTGCGGAGCTAAGCAAGTGAGCAGGAATTTTATTAAAAAGGAAAGTGAGAGAAAACTTCAGAGCTCCCGGTGTAGGGGTACGAGTGCTGATTAAGTCTTGCAGCCTTCCACCTTTTAAAGGCACGTGAGGAGTAGTTGGTGGGCTCCCCTCGATTGCTTCTCGATATTTCAACCCTCTCACGGCAGGCGAGGGCCAGATTACAGATCACGCAGTCTCTTTCAGTGGGATGGAAACTCATGCCCTTCATGAGAATCAGGAGGTGCTTTACAGCCTGTGGGGATGTGTGGAAGGGCTGTCCTCCTGCTTGCCCTCTTGTCCACCTTTACCGTCCCTTTCCTACTCTCCGCTCCCTATCCTGTCCCATCTCTTTGCTTCAGGGCCTTTGCTTATATTACCCACCTCACCTTTTCTCCACAGCAGGACTACTTCTTATCTCCGAATTTCCTCCTATTGTTGACATCTTCTTCCAGGCTTTACTCAAATTATTTCTGCTCCAAGAAGCCTTCTACACTGGTTTTCTACAGCTGTGTAACAAATCACCACAAACTCAGTGACTTGAAGTCACATCTGTTTATCATCTCCTCATTTATAGATTGGGAGTCTAGCACGGTTCATGTGGATCCTTTGTTCAGGGACTGGCGAGGCTGAAATCACGTTGAGGTCCAGGCTGCAATCCTGCCTCGAGCTCAGGGTCCTCACGCTCATGAGTTTGTTGGCATAATTCTGTTCTTTGCCGCTGTAGGACAGAGGTCTCTCCTCTTCTGCTGACACTGCCAGGTTCCCCTCTCAGCTCCTAAGATCTGCCCACCAAGTCCTGCCATGTGGTCTTCTCTACAACATGGCAGTTTGCTTCCTCAAGACCACGAAGAGACCACACGTGGCATCTTGGAATCTCTTTTCTTCTGTCTGTGACCTCCAGATTCTCGTTGAGAAGGGCTCACCTTGATTAGGCTAGCCCCACCCACACTCAAGAAGAAGGGATTACACAGGGCACATACACACCAGGGGATGGGAATCTTGGGGACTATTTTAGAATTCTGCCTGCATACTTTCCATCACTACCCCAATAAAAAATTCTTTACCTTTTTGAAATTCCTAAAGTTCCTCTGTGGTCTGTTATCATCTACTCCACATACTCAGTTGTATATGGCTTTGTGTTGCTTTTGAACTGTTGCATGACTAATTCTTTGTCTTTCAGAGACAGGAGGATGCCTCCTTCTCTTTTTTCTTCTCCTTCTCCCTGGGCCTCTTCCTCTTCCTTTTCTTTTGTGTCTTCTGTACCCCAACTCAGATCTGGGAAGACAAGAAACTTAAAAGGCACTGCCATTTTTAGTTCATTTTTTTGATCTTGTCCTGAACTTTCCCGTGCATATGTTCTTTATTGACATGCTAATAATACTCAGAGCAATGACCTTGCAATGGAAGAACACTCAGGGGTCTCAGGAGAACCCGCTGGAATTCCATGTCACATGATATCTCTAGGGAAGCAGTCAGTGCAGTCCTGTAGATTAGAGATACTGAATTTTGGAGCCTCAAGGTAACCGGAGAAACAGACTTGTTTGTGAACAGAAATAAATTCTCTGCTTAAAAAAAAATATTCTTCACTTTCAGTTAATGTCTAGCAGAAGCTTAGCTAAAGCTTAAGTTTGCTCTGATAGGTAATCCACCTTTGAACTCAGTTCCTGTTTTTTCTTTGGAGACCTGGTTTTAAAGGGCGGAGTGGGGGGAGGGAAGGCCTTGGTAAGCTCCAAATCAGCCTCCAAACATTTTATCTCTTGGGATTAACCTTCCAAGGAAGGTGTAGTGTGTTTGGAAAATAAATGAATAGCAAAAGCCCTTTGAGGCAATCCATGCCCACCCAACTAACAGAACGTGACAGGTCCTAAGAGATGATAAAGCATAAGAGGAGCTTTCCATGCAGCAGGGAAAGCTCAGAGCTTCTCCTTTGTTAGCAATACCTCTGGCTATTGCACAGCAAAACCACTCAATAACTTTTGATGCTGAGTTTGGGGAAAAAAAATGATTCCTGTCCCTGTTTATTTTTTTCACATTTGCTGCAATACCAGATTGTTAAGACAGGGCCATGAAATATATAGGTGCATGGCCTTCCCCTGGTCAGGTCCAAATTCAACCCACCCACATTGTGTATACAGAATGATGTTTAAAGTTGGAGGATGGCTGTGTATATCCAGAGCAGACAGATGTATATACAGAGAAAATGTATACAATCCACTGCATTGCAATGTATACACAGAGAAATACGCACTAGACGTGGTTGTTGTTGAAGCCGGACTGGAGTCGGAATGAAGAGCTTCCACCTTTTAGAGCCTCATAATTGAACTATTTTGAGACTCAGAAAATATTTGGTGAGTAGAAATCTATGAACAATTCCTCCTGAAGTTAATAGCTTTATTATTTCCCCGTAGTTACTTACAAAAATCTAGAAAATCTTGGCTAGCTCATGAGTCATTTCGGCTGGTCATCATAGTGCTCACTCAGTTCAGAGCCCCCAGCACGAGCGCTAGACAGCATGGCATAGCACGTGCGGAGGAAATGTGGTGGGTTGATTGGCCAGGGAGGCAGGGGAATGGACCCTTGCTCTCTTCCCCTGAAGATTTTATTATAATTCGTAGGAAATCAGAACTAAATGCAATGGAAATTACTTCACCGGACCTCCCACTTTGCAAATGAGAAATCAATTGAGGTTTTCTTTTTCTTTCTTTTTTTTTTTTAAGATACAGAAGGGGGGAAGAGAGAGAGAGAGAGAGAATCAATTTTATTTAGTTTTTCATGTGGCTTTTGTTGCTCTGACACTTCTTTTTGTACGTAGAGCTGGGGTTCGAACCCCCCTCTTCACGCATGCCAGGTATGGTGCTGTAACAGCTGAGCCACTGCTCCAGCCCCTCAGTTGAGGTTTTGATAAGCTAAAAGTGGCCAAATCGTCAGGTGGTAGCTGAGGATGGCCTGGGGCTCAGCATCTCCTGGTTCTTTCTAAACATTCTTCCATGATTCCTCACACAGAAAAGACCTTAGAACTTCATTCTCACACAGCCTTAAGAATGCTCAGGTGTTTATTGCGTGGCTCACCGGATGTGAGGCTATGAATGTGGCATGTAGAAGGAAGTAAAACGTAAACATACAAGAGTCTTCTCTTGCTCCACGTAGACAAGCAATTTTCTTCCTCTCTCGAGTACTGCCATCATTCTGCCACAGTGCTCGGTAATTTAGCTTAGACTCGTGTATCTATTAAAGTGCAATTATCTTCCGAAGAGGCATAATCTTCCACCTACTTATTTGTTCTCAGGATGAATGATGTCACCAGAACCCCTTGTGATATAGAAGAAAGGGATAGCAAAGCCTAGCAGAGTTGGAGAGGGAGGGGAAGGCACCAGAAAGGAGGTCGATGTGAGGGTGGGGCTGAAGAACAAATTCGTTGACTCAGAGTTTTTCAGGATCACTCTAACAGTGAAAAGTGAACCATCTATATTTCCTGGGGTGCACGAGTAGGAACAAAGGGGAATGGCTGTAGCAGATTTCAAAAATGGCCAAGTTCGGGCTGGAGCAATGGCTCAGCGGTTTCGGTGCTTGCCTAGCATGCGCGAGGACCCAGCTTCGAACCCCAGCACCATGTACACAACCGAGTGTTGGAGCAACAAAGGCCATGTGAAAAACTAAATAAAGTTGTTTCTCTCTCTCCCCCCTCACCTCACTGTCCCTCTTTCTTTTTTTTAAAAAAAGGCCAAGTTCTCTATTTGTTGAATTTGGGTTGGTTTTGTGGCCTGCTTTGGCTAACAGAATATGGTGGAAATGGTGCTGTGTGCTGGTTTTGAGCTGAGCTCAAGCAGAAAGTGGTCCTGCTTTTTTCTGCTTTCTCTCTCTTCCTCTTTGGGGATCCTGGTTGCCACTGTCAAGTCAGCAAGCCCAGGCTGACTAGATGAGACCATGTGGAGCAGGAGCCCTTCAGCTGAAAATTTTTAGGCCATCCAGACCCTTGTAAATTGTTGTGGGTTGAAATGAAGCCCCCGACTCATATGTTGAGATTCTAACGTTTGGGACCTCAGAATGTAACTGTATTTGCAGATACGGTCTTTAAAGGGGTAATTAAATTAAAATGAGGTGTTTAGGTTGAGATCTAAAGCAGATGACTAGTGACCTTATGGGAAAAGGAAGTTTGAACAGATATATCTATATCTATCTCATATATATATATATATATCCATCCATCCCATCCATTCCAGGGAGAGAAAACTCCAAAGAAACCCACCTTGCTGACACCTGGATCTCAGACTGCTAACTTCCAGAAAATAAATTTCCACTGCTAAAGCCACTGGTGCTTTGTTGTGATAGCCCCAGCAAACAAATGTACTAACCTAGCAAGTAATCATAGAGACACTGGCAAGCTTTGCCAACATCAGCCAAGTCAGGCTCAGATTAGCAGAACCATCCCAATGATCTCTGCCCAAATTATCAATCCACACAATTGTAATATTAGCAAATGCTTTTTTTTTCTTTTAAATATCTAAGCTTGGGAATGACTTTTCACAGAACAACAGATGAGTGATGCAATGGTTGAGATCCACAAGATATCCCACTGCAAATAAACGAACGTTGAGTTGGCCCACAGATGTCAGAGCACTTTCCCACTTTGGATGGGCACTGATCTACTGTTTGCTGTCCTTTCCCTCTCTCTCGCTTTCTTTCTCTTTTTATATTTGGGGGAGAGGGAAATAAAGTTAATTTTATTTTTTCATTTGGGTTTTGTTTTTTCTTCCACTTGCATATGTGGTCCTGGGATTTAAACCTGGGTTCTTACTCATGCCAGTCAAGTACTCAATTCCTGAGCCACCTGTCCAGCACACTTTCCTTCCTTCCTTCCTTTTTTTTTTTTTTAAAGAGAGAGGGGCAGTGAGAGAGAGAGAGAGAGAGAGAGAGAAAGAGAGAGAGTGTGTGAATCAATTTTTATTTAGTTTTTCATGTGTCCTTCGTTGCTCTGACACTTTGTTGTGTACGTGGTGCTGGGGTTGGAACCTGCATACTCATGCATGCCCAGTGCCATAACCGCTGAGCCACAGCTCCAGTCCCCCTCCATCCTTTCTTAATTGTGCCCTCTGTCATCTGTTATAAGTGCTTCTCAATTGGGAGTCAGATAACTTATTTGAGTTAGTGCCAGAGCAATCAGCAGAGGCCAGGTGATTTCCTACGAGTTCAGTGGGGACAGTGGTCCAACATAGTGTACTTGAAAGAAATGTCAGGCATATTGGAACTAAATGCTGGTGGGTTAGACTGCTGGGACTGCCTATTTTTGTGTCTTAGGTGAAGCTCTTTAAGCTATTGTTTCCTTCTGCATAAAATGTGGGTAATATGTTATTCTGCAATTGGTGTTAGGTGTGATAAATTCACATTAATTGTAAATAGTCTAGGCCTCTGAACATAGATAGTCAATAAATGTCAGTTGTTTTTCCTTTGTAGTCTACAATTATTGAGAAGCCCAGATTCATTTATTCCTTAATGTTTAGTGCTAACCAGTGCTAGGCTTACTGATTCAGACTCTAATAAGACAGTGAATGAGCCAAGCTATATTCTATATGGAGTATGAAGAGGTTAGAATCTGTCTGTATGGGTATTATTTAATCTATCTGTCTATCTCCAATATTTATCCATCTTCCATCAATCACTTATAGGGTGCTCACAACATAGTGAAGCACTGCTCCCACCCCAGTATCCATAATCAAAGTATCTTTTCTTCTATTTGTTTTAGAAATTGAACTTCTGAGTAAAGGTTGGTTTGAAGGAAGACTTATCTAGTTAAATAAAAAAAAAAAGTTTGAAAACCCCTCCACTGGTTCAGCTGCTATGAGAGAACTCCACACTTCGCCTCATGTAAATGATTTTACAAGATAACTCAAGCTTACTTCTGTAATTTGACAATGTTATAAAAATATATAGCATACAAAAAGAAAATTAAAAAATGGCACAATTTTCCTCTTCTTTAAATAGAATGTGTTCACATAATGTACAATTTTCTCAATGGTTTTAAACACTCAACCTCTAGGAAGCATTTGACAACCAATGTTGACATTAAGTTACGCATTCACAATATTCTATAGTTTCCTTCATACTTTTGAAACTACTTTCTTCTGTTTCCTTAACATATTTCTGTTCTCCATCACAGCCCTTAATTGTTACTGAAATTCTTTTCTTTTGTTGTCTTAATTCTCTGTGAAATGATTTTTTTCTGTTTCATAGTCAATAGTGTTCTTCTTGCAGATTGCAGATGATTCCTGATGTCATCCCATTCCTGCATGAGAAATAAACCAGTTCGGCTTCTTTTGGGGCAGGCATGGCTTCTCTGAGGTTCCAGAGGCTTCATCAATACAAATCCAATTTGACTGGTGTCTCTTAAGAGCAGTTTCTACTCTTGCCTTCCTGCACTGTGGTATGATATTTTCTACTGGGAACCTCCGGGTCCTCATCATCCTAACTTGCAGTAGCTTCCAAGATCTGTTGATGGACTTCCACAAATTATAACTCCTTTTTATTACCCTGTTCTGGACCTTGTCTTTTCTCACTCCAGCTGTTGAAATTGACTGAACTCTTCTCCTTACTTTTATTGTCTGGCCATCACAACTTTTTTATCTATTGCTTTTAAAATCTTTTCCTAAAGCAGAACTTTGATTGTATCAGTTGTATACTAGAAAATCTTTATGGTTTCCTGCCGCATATAAAACCCAGTCCACAGTTTTGAGTATATCACCCTCTTTAACCTGACTGCAACTTGCCTTTCTATCTTAACTCTCTACACATCTCTGACTTGGAAACCACTTTGCGTTTAAAATGTTTTTTTTTTTTTTTGTTTATCTTTATGCTTGCTCTTACATTTTTTTCCTGTTTGTTGAACTTATATTCCCTTTTCCAGTTATAAGTTTAGGTATTTCCTTAGGAAGAAAGTCCAACACTTGTTTGTCTATAAGTGGCACACTGACAGAAAGTATCCTTGTGGCACATATGTGACGTAGATTTGTCTGTGTTCAGAACCACTGCAATTCAAGAAGAAGAAAATAACTTACTTAAATAGCCAACCAATTTGATTCACAAAAGAATATATATAAATGATGAGTCAGCACATGGGAATATGCTCAGCATCACTGAAACTCCAGTACAACACATGCTATATACTGAAGAAACAGCAGAGAGCAAACCTGACAATCCTAAGTGGTAGCACTGCTGTGGAGCACCTGGAGCTCTCGTGCACTGCTGGTGGGTACATGGAATAATGATGTGAGAATCTTACAGAATGGTTTGGCAATTCCTCATTCAGTTAAACATATTCTTTATATGTGGCCCAATAATTCCACTCTGTGGTATTTAATTGAAGAAATGAAAACATATAACCTTTCTATGACTTACGCCTGAATATTCATAGTAGCTTTATTTATAGACACTCCAAATCAAAAACAATTCAAATATTCACTAAGGGATGAATGAATAAAATAATTGTAGATATATGTACAGTGGAATCCTACTCAACACTTACTAGGAATGAAGTATTGATACGTGAAATAACATGGGTGAATCTTAAAAATATTATGCTAAGTGATAAAACAGAAGACACAAAAGATACATACAGTATGATTCCATTTCTATAAAATTCCAGGACAGTCAAAATGTAATGTATATTAAGAGACAAGAAATCAGTTGTTACCTGGGTCTGGGAGGCAGGCATTCTACCCTAAGTCCAAAGGTACAAAAAGGACATTTTAGGAATGATGGCATTATTCTGTATCTTTTTGTTCTTGATTATTGTCACGCTATAATATACATTTGTCAAAGCTCACTGAACTGTACACTTAAAATGGGTACATTTTGTCATGTGCAAATTACATGACAATAAAACTGATGACTAAGTTAAAAATAGTTACCTTGATTTCTGGCACTTACCTATCAAAGGAAATTTCACATCCTCCCTCAGACATCGTTTACTTTTAGATAAATTAAAATATAAAATAATTATTATATAATTTCCTACACGGATAGGACTAGCCAGATGTTCATGGCTAATGGCATGAACTTCTAAGCCAAACTGCCTGGGTCAAAGATTCTGCCACTTAATGACTCTGTCAAGTTCACTTCTCTGTGCTTCAGTTTCCTAAGCTGTTAAATATGGTGTATGGGGATAACAATATCATCTGTCTCACTGACTTGTCAAAAAAATGTTTTTGTATTCTTTTGTTATTTTTTGGTGCTGGGATTGAACCCCGGGCCTTGTGCATGCTAAGCACATGCTCTGCCATGGAGCTACACCACTAGTTCCTATTTTTTAATATCCTTTTCAAAATGTTTGTCCTATTCTGACTTGAGTTTGAGCTATCTGTCTTTATGTGCTCTTTCATTGGATTATAAATCACTTGAAAGCAAGGGACATGTTTTGTTCTTTATGTCTCCCAAAGAGTCTAACGTAGTGCTTGGCACAATTGTTTAAATTTTTATTCTACTACTATAATGTGTTTAAATATTGACACAGTGCTAGAAACTAATAATCTATGAGTTCCTGTTCCGTGGAAACATTTATTATTTAATCTCCCAATCTGGCAATGTAAGCACCATTAATTCCATTTCAGAAATGTTGATGTTACAGATCAGCAAGGTCAAGTGACTTGCTCAGCACACACGGCCTAAGGGAGAAGGCCGCGTTCTCATGTTCTCCCAGGGCTCTGAAGTTTCACAGAACCACTTGCTTTCTATGCTAAGAAGCCCCCTTCATTTATTTTGTGTCTTCTGGGTCTGATATTTATTTTTGGGGGTGTTTTTCCTCTCTGTTCTCTCTATCCCCCTCTTTTCTATGCCAGATTTTTCATATCATTCATATGATACCTGAGATAAGTAGATTCTACCTGTGTGTAGTGACTTCCATCTTATGACAAACTGTTGATATCCAGGAAATTATGTAACTTACTTAGTTTAAATTTCATCTAAACCAAGAATGAATAGTCTCTGAGTGAGGACATGGGGAAATTTTTCTATGAATAACATTTTGTATTTCTAGGACAGGAGCTTTGCTTTCAATTAAAAAAAAAAAAACCTGGCGTGTAACATAAAGTCAAGTGCACAAATCCTGGGTGTTCATCTCCATGAATATTTTACCAAGTAAATATCTATGCAACCTTCACTTCTGTCAAGACACACATCATTGCTGGCAGTCTAGAATCCTCCCTTGTTTAGGGCCGGGGCTTTTTAGCACATGCTATGATTCAGAGTTCTTCTTTGCTGATGTTATGTTCTGGATGGTTGCCCTTTTGAATAAGGAAGTTAATAATATTCACTAATTTTAATAATTGGATCTGTCCAACTATACAGCCCTGAAATACACAGGCATTGAGCGATGCTCAGTCCTCTCCTAAGTCTAGGAAGCACTTGGGTACTAGTGGGGGTGGGGGAAGGGGATGGGAGGATTATGGGCCTGAGGAGCCGGCTCTTCTCTGCAGACCCTGTTCACTTAGGGAAACACTGCCTCAAGATCCAGACTGCCCTGAATCTGTTAGCAGATTTCTGGCTCTTCTATAGATGACTTTTGACCACACTGTTTCCCAACCCCCAAAGTGTCCCCCAAAGCTGCTTGTCTTTCAAAGTGGGTGTCACATCACCTGTTCCTGCCCTGTGGTAGTGTTTCTTTCATGCTTACTATATTCCTTTGATTTGGTGAAAATGTCTTCTATACTTTTGATTAAACTGAAATGAAGCCTAGGGAGCAGGGCAGGGGAGGTTGGTTCCAGAGCATGAATGCATTGCCTGAGGGCCTGGCTAGGCTGTCTTCTAGCAACTGAGAGACTGCTCTGGCCAGCAGATCTTTAGAGAGGTGGCTCCAGGAAAGTATTGGTTGATGTGGACTGCAGCTCTTGGTGCAATAGGGGCTGGGTATCCAGGCTGCACTTTGAAGATGAGCTGATAACCCCAATGAAACTGAGGGAGGGAGCTTTTGGGAGACTTTGGTCACCAGTTCTTTCCTTCTGTAGATAATAGGCCTGATGTTGCTTCTTCCTGTTATTCCCCTGATGATTAGGTGGGTAAGACCAGAAGTCTTTGGTAGATTTGGGTGTATCTTAAATAAACCATCTTTATGAAATAGTTAAACTTAAAAGTACTTGGAAAGTTTTAGAAGAGCCTTCCTTATGAATTTAAAACCCATCCCTGAAGATTTGCACTGGAGGGGGAATCACAATGAGGAAGACCATGTGGTGCCCACAGGGCCATGCTTGGAATTCTCTTGCTTTAGTAAGTCCTAGGACATTGGCCTATAAGGGTGGCTTTTTCTGGCTGTCTTCTTTGGTCCAAGGTAGATCCTGTCTCCTCTCAGGCAAGATGGGTTTGCAAAGACTTCACTAAGCAAGAGGAAGTAAAGTGAAGAAACCTGGGAAATTCAAGATACACATTAAATACCCTGGCTCACTTCCCTATAGGTTTCTAATGCTCATGTCTGCTCGCTCTAAAGGCTGAGGTTTATACCTTCCATTACCAAACTTCTTGCAAACTCAAACAACCCTTTGCCTGGGACTCATATTCCTTATGCCTTTGTCTGTTTTTGCCCTGGGGATTCTTAAATGAATGAAAAATGAAATTCCTCCCCTCCATTAACTTCTAATCTATGCCAGACACTTTACATAATAGTTTGCATGTGTAATTTCATTTCTTTTCCCCCAAAATTCTATGTGGTGGGTGCTATTAAGAACATTTTACAGATAAAGAAACTAAAGCTCAAATAGATTAATTAACAAAGTCAAGAACACACAAACTAGTAAGGGGTAGAGTCAAGATTTGAACTCAAATTTTCTAATACATTACCCAAGACCACCTGCTTACATGCAATAATTTCATGCTCAAACCTGAAAAAAGACCATTCTGTTGCCCTTCAGAACCCTGCCCTCAGTTGTAGTCTTCAGAATGAGGGACAGGAATTTTCTCCTGGTTATTGCTCCAGGAGGGATATAGATCTCCACAAGAAGTGAAAAGCTTTCCCTATGGGTGTCACTATATAGTTGCATTATTATGAACTGTCATACTCCGGCACTCATAAAGGAACTACATAAATTAGATAATGGGTAGGGGGTCACTACTTCACAGGGTGATTTTATGCCTTACAAAGGGCTTCAACATAAGATTCTTTTATGGAGGAACCATGGCAAAGCATTTCAATCACCAATTGATTTGCATGCAATCCCTCAGGAAGGCATCTACTCTGCATGAATAATCATCGTTATTGTAAGTGCAGGTTCCATTTATGGAATACCTGCTGTGTACCTCAAACTCTATATACAGATTTTAATTTCTCCATCAAAGGAGAAATTAAGAAGGTCTCATCTTTCTCACTTTGGACCTGAAGGAGTGGAACCACTTTCCCAAACCTTCAGAGGCAGGAAGCAGCAGGGAACACTCTCCTGGCTTGGCTGGCTTTAGAGACTTCATGCTCTTTGCCATTCTAGACATATCTGTGTGAATGAGAACATGTCTATATCTTTACAATAAATCTCGCCATCATATCATTAGTACAGATAATCTTTTTCTTACTTTTTTCTTTTTATAAATGTGGCAATGAACTTTAAATATTTGTCAAGCTCTAATAAAATCCTCATACTATTTGAACTTGCTTCCTCTTGTGCGTCCACTACAGAGTTCTCTAAAGTTACCAAGCCTCCTTCCAACTTTACCTCCTTCTTATTTTAGTCCCTTTGGGGCATCAGATCAATCACTGTCTTTCTATCCCCCTCTGTATCCATGGTCAAATAAATTCAATTTTCTCCACAAACATCCTTGAAAACTTAATTCCTATCGGTTCCTCAGGATATGATGCAGGGAGATAGGGATTGTCTCAGGCCCACAGGAGTCTTATATTTAAGGTGTCAAAAGTTAGATTTAATTATACTATTATTATTCAATTAAAATATCAGTAAATGGTACAAAGTGAACTATAGTTAAAAAAAACAAGGATACCATTTTGATTCATTTAGTACCATGGAATTCTTGGGACCTTGGAATATACTTTATGCACTTAGATGTATTTAATTTTCTCAATAATCCTTCTAGTGAAGTCATATTGTTATTGGAATTTAGTAGATCAGTAAACTAAAGCATAGAGAGGTGAAATAACTTTTTCAAAGCCCCATCTGCTAGTGAGAGTTGGAGCCAGGATCTCTGGCTTCAAGAAGTGTATGTTCAGAGTCTGGACTAGTTATCAAAGAGCTATAAGAAATACATATTGAGCTTTGCTGGATGGTGCATGCCCATAACCCCAACAACTTGGGAGGCTGACACGGGTAGATCACAAGTTCAAATCCAGCCTCAGCAACTTAGTGAGACCCTGTCTCAAAATAATAATAATATAAAATGGGCTGGGGATGTCACTCAGTGGTAAGCATCCCTGATATTAAAAAAAAAAAACAAAAAATAAACAAAAACTAAAAATATAAAAGAACAGAAGTAAATACTGAAGTAGCAACCCGAGGAAGGGATGTTTCAATCGGTACAAGGAGACGATGGATGAGCACCTGTGGTAGTGGTGCCCTCGGGTGCAAGACCCTCAGTGAGAAAGGGCAGGCAGGGTGGGCCAGGAGGGGGAGCCACCCACTGTGGGTGGGCTGCGCGATCTGGAGATGGAGCTTTTGAAGGCTGAGGGCGGGGTGGCCATCCTGCCCCCTTGTTAGCATGGGGACTTTATTCTCTTTAGGGCAGGCAGATGGAATCCATTGAAGGGTTTCAGAGTGGAGTGTGTGTGTTTTTCATCTACCTTGCACTTCCTTACCCGATCCTCACTACTGACCACTAGCGAGACCCCCCACACCGCCTGTGTGCATGTGCGTGCTCCCCCGCATTATTTTTGGCAGAACTCACCTTCTCTGTCACAGAAGCACTGAGGCCGTGAGGCCCTTAGGTACAGTAACTTGACTTTAGAAGCTTACCTGACTCCAAATCCCAGAACGAGCATTTACGAATCTGTGCCCAGGTACATATCATTTAACCTCACTGTATCTGAGTTTCTATCTGTAAATAGGAGTAATAAAGGTATTGCTCTATGGGTTGTTAAGAAGGTTAAATATTCTGCACAGATACATACTATATGTGTTTTATTTGCAAATGTGTGTAAAGTATGCCTGGCACAGCAAAAGTGCTCCAAATTATTACTACTGCCTTTACTCTTATTTATGAAGATTCGCACCCTCCGTTTTCCTCGCGCCTCATCTGCGCTCTTGACCTATCCTTTCTCACCGTTTTGTAAGCATTGCTCCATTGTGTGTGCTTCCTGCCATCAGGCGCCTGCTCTACCTTTCTCTGAGGAAGGTCCTAAAGCTCACCAATGACCTTCTCATTTCCAGATTCAATTCTCAAAGGTTTAGACCTTCATGTGGCAGGCAACCTGTCGTCCCCTCCTTGGGTTAGGAGACGGAATTTTCTCTGCGTTTTACTTCCCATCTTGACATTTTCATCTCTGTGGTAATTGCATGAACACCTTTTGTAGTCTTTCTCTTCATCTGTGCCTCAAATGCTGGTGGTAATCCTTATGTTCTCACTTGACCTGACAGTGGGCTGTTTCCAGAAGCCCGCCTGTTTTCCATATCTGGATCATCATACATCTGTGTGTCCAGCCTGGCTTATCAGCCTGAGCCTCAGTTCTGTATCCCAGACCCTCCGACCTGGATGCCTCACAGGTCCTTCTGCTCCATCATGTCCTGAACAGAACGAGTGATCTTTCTTTCCAAATAAAATTTGTCTTTCTTTATTTTCCTTTTGGATAAATCACCTCATACTCTGCTTGTTCAGCTAGAAAAGTAGGGCTCCCTCTGTACTCTTTCCCAATCATGTCATCATCTGAATAAATATGGAATGGCACAGGCTCTAGCTCTAGCCCCCCCTGACCCCGTTCTCTCCTGGTGCTCAAAGTAGTTCTTGCCCCAGTCCGGGCACTTTTCGCAGTAGACCCTGAACTGATCTCCTGTCTCTGGTTCGGTGCCTTCCCATTTGCCACACACCCTGCTGCTTGCAGAGTGATGTTTTTTTCCTTTCTGAAGTGCAAACCATGCTGTGCCCTTGCTTAAAACTCTAAAACAGTGGCAACAAAATAAAGTTCGAACTTCGCAGCTTAGCATAGATGGCCTTTTATGCTCTGGCCCCTATTTACCAGCCCCCTTTGCTGTGAGCTGAACTCCTCAAAGCTCTCAGAACATGCTGGGTTCTTTTACACCGCTGGGCCTTGGCTCTTGCTGCTCCCTCTGCTTGGTGAGTATCACTCTGCGTGGACTCTCTTCTTCCCTTTTCCTGTGAAGGCTTCTTCCTTCTTAGGATCTTTAGCACATTATATTATATTTTATTTTATTTTATTTTGGATTTTATTAGAAGTATATAGAGATACAGTTGAGGGGGAAACGTTATCAAAACAGTAGCAATCAATGTATATAAACTTTATTATCCAGGGTTAATGCCAAAACATGGATAACCACTTTGGGTTTTACCTGTTGCAGTTTCCCCCAGAAGAACTCATGCGTTAAATGGGTAGTTCGTGGAGGAATGACATCAGCTTCTGGGATGATTCCCCCATCTTCCCAATCTCCAGACTCCTATGAGTTCTTCATATACCCTCCCCCCTCCCCATCCTCCTCCCTACACCGCCAAGCATCCTAGAGAGCCATCCCCCTATTACTCTGAAAGTCATTCAATTTGAAGTTTTGTTAGGTTAGCCGTCTGCCCTACTGCTTCCCCATAAATTCTA
>PVKS010023348.1:0-32490 GCA_004027875.1 Aplodontia rufa
TATCTATCTTGTTTATTTTTTCAAAGTACCAGCTCCTTGTTTCATCAATTCTTTTTATTTTTATTTTTATTTTTTGTTCTCAATTTCATTGATTTCAGCTCTGATCTTGATTATTTCTTGTGTTCTGCTGGCTTCAAGGTTAGATTGTTCTTCCTTTTGAAGTGCTTTGAGATGGAGCATAAGCTTATTTATTTGGGATCTCTCTTCATTTTTGATGTGGCCACTCAGTGCTATAAATTTTCCCCTTAGGAAAGCTTTCATGCTGTCTCAGAGGTTTCAATATGTTGCGTCTTCATTTTCTTTCTTCCAAGAATTTTTGGATTTCTTCTCTCTTGTCCTCTTGGATCCATTCTTCATTTAATAGGGTATTATTCAATTTCCATGAATATGTGTGTTTTCTGATATGATTTTTACTGTTGATTGCTAGGGTCATAGCATTGTGGTCTGAGAGGATACAAGGAATAATATCTATGTTTTTATATTTGCTGGGATTATCTTTATGAACCAGAATATGATCTCTTTTGGAAAAGGATCCATGTGCTGCAGAGAAGGTGTATTCTGCTAACTTGGGATGGAAAATTCTATATATGTCTATTAAGTTCACTCGATGCATGGAGTTATTTAGGCTGGTGATTTCTTTATTGATTTTTTGTTTTGATGATCTCTCTAATGGTGACAGAGGAGTGTTGAAATCTCCCAGTATTATTGTGTTGAGGTCCATGAGTGGTTTGATGTCATGAAGTAATTTATTCACATAGTTGGGTGCACTGTTGTTTGGAGAGTAAATATTAACTATGGCTGTTTCTTCCTGTTGTAGGGTTCTTTTTAGTACTAAGTATTGGCCTTCTTTATCTCTTCTGATTGATTTATGTTTGAAATTTACTTTGTCAGATATAAGTATAGTGACTCCAGCTTGCTTTCTTGGGCCATGTGCATGGCAGATTTTTTTCCATCCTTTCACCCTTAATCTATGGATGTCATTGCCTGTTAGTTGAGTTTCTGGTAAGCAGCATATTGTTGGATTTTGTTTTTTGATCCAGTCTGCAAGTCTGTGTTTTTTTAGTGGTGCATTTAAACCATTCACATTCAGTGTTATAACAGAAGTGTGTAATTGGTTCATAGTCATTGTGTCTTGTTTAGCTAGTTCTGTGATTTTCTTGGTTAGTTATTGATGGGAAATATTTTTACTGAATTTCTTCAGTTTGTGGGTTTTGGGTATCAAGTACTTGTTCTTCTGTCTGGAGCGTTTGCTTGAGAATTCTTTATAGGGCAGGTTTTCTGTTTGCAAATGATGCCAGTTTTGTTTTATCATGAAAAGTTCTTATTTCTCCATCAAATTTGAAGCTGAATTTTGCTGGGCATAGAATTCTTGGCTGCATGTTGCGGTCATTCAGATGTTGAAAGACATCTTTCCAAGACCTTCTTGCCTCCAGAGTCTGGGTTGAAAAGTCACAGACAATTCTTATTGGTTTACCTCTGAATGTGATTTGGTGTTTCTCCCTTGCTGCTTTTAATATTGTTTCCTTGGTATCCCTGTTGTACATTTTGAATATGATGTGTCTTGGTGAGTTTCTCCTTCGATTAGGCCTATTGGGTGTCCTGTAAGCTTCCTGGATGAGGATATCTGATTCTATTTTTATATGAGAAAAGTTTTAATTCACAATTTCTTTGAGTATATTCCTCATACCATTGGTGCATGTCTCAATTTCTTTCTGTATACCAATTACTCTCAGAACATTTCTTCTCATTTCATCCCAGACATTTTAAAAATTCTGATCATGATCTCTTAGTTATTTTTCTTTTTTGACATTGGTGCACTCTAGCTTGGTCAGCCTGTCTTTGTTGTCAGATGTTCTTTCTTCAATAGCAGAGGTTCTATTTTCTACTGAATTTAGTCTATTATTAAATTCTTGCATGGTCCCTCTCATGTCATTGACTGCAGATTTTTAGATCTGATACTTCCTTTTTGAGAGAATCGATTTCATTATTGATAGAGTTTCTCAACTCTTGAGTATTCTCATTTATTCCTTTCATTATCTCTTCTTTTAATTCAGTGTTCCTTTTTGTTATCAGTTCATTGATAAATTGTTCTGGATTTTTATCCTGGTCCCTGTCCATAGCCCCCTTACTAGGGGAGTTATGGGATTGATGTGAACCTTTTCAAGATTGATTTCTCATGTCTGAAGAGATTCTTCTTGCTTGTTTGACTGGAGAACCCTTTGTGGAAGCAATGTAAGACTCGGCAGTTCTTTTTCCTATCCCCCCCCTTAAGGACTAAGCTGTTGGATTGGGAATCCAGTCCAGTCCATTACTTGAAATGGGGTGTTGTCAGGAAAGTTGATTTTAGAAGTCTACCCCCTTTACTGTGAACTGTTAGTTACCTTACAAATGTCCCACCCCTCATGTGCTAATAGAAAATTGTCAATATGTACAACCAAAGTTTACAATAAACAGTAGTAAATTAGTTATTTAGAACAGACTATAATAGACTTTTGAATTCAGCCTATCAAACTAGTGGTAGTGATAATCAATATTTTCAACGATGATATCACATATGTCAGACTTCAAAAACAAACAAGTGTTATTCAGATTCACAATCATAGCAGTAATCATTATGCAGCTGTAATAGTGGGAGATTGAAGAGAGTTAAATAATTGGGAGTCAGAGACGGAGGGTAAACCAAGTGAAATTTAGAGAGGATATTATATTGACTAATCATGGATAGTGACAAAGTGAAAGGATTTAACTCCTTTAACTGTAGAAAGAAAAAGAAATTGCTAAAAAAAAACAGAAAAGAAAAGAAAATATTTAAAAAAATAACTAAATTTTAAAAAATGGAAAAAAGAGAAGAAAGAAGAAAAGAAAATACAGATCCAAACGGAAGCTAAGCTAGCTGTGGCCTAACATAGGAAGGGTACAAGAGTTGTTACTGAGATTTGGGTGATCACTTAAGGGAAGAAGTTTCCCCTTGTGAGTTATGCTTGTCAGGCCCAATACACTTCAAATACTGTTTGCACTGACCGGAGTCTCTCTTCTCAGGAAGAAGGACAAGGATAGACAGGATAGATAAGAGGGAATAAGAGAGACAATAGATAAAGAAGAAAAAGAGAAAGAATCCAAAAAACAGACAATCAAAACAGGAAAAATATTATTTTTTTCTTAAAAGAAGAAAGAAAAAAGAAAGAGAAAAAAAGGGAAGAGGGGAGATAACCCCCCCAGGAAATTAAAAGATCAGGGAAACAAAAACAGCTAGTATTTTTATATTTCGAAGGCCCAATAAACGTTTCCAGTTATTGCATTAATACACATCTAGAACATGCATAAAACAGAAATAGAGAAAAAAAGCAAAAAATTCTTCATAACAAAAACTTGGAAGTATAGTCAGTAAGAGTGTCTCTGATCCTTTTGGGAGGAGATCTTCATTGTCGGGGTATGAAAGGCAGGGTCACTCAATTATTACTTTCAGGGATCTGAAAGTCAGAAGTCTTATGTTTTCAATGCTCCATCTGCTGGTGAATGCTGAAACTGACTCCTGTGATATTAGCGCTGGGGCAAGAAATTCAGTGGGCTTAACATAAAATGTGGTCCTTCTGTCTGGTATGGGGTGGCTAGGGCTGAGCAATGCTCCCCTTTACTCCACTAACCCAAACCCCCTACGTGAAGAGAAGTCAGGGCTTGTCCCAAGCCTTCTCTTCCTGATTCAGCCTGTGGTTTGTGGCCTGCTGCAGATGCAGTTTTAAGAGCCTGCTTTGCAGTCCCCAGGAGAGCTGGCCCCAGTCAGGGAGAGTGGAAGCCTCCTAGGGCTTTAAAGATGGAGTCTCGGCTCACACACCGCTGCAGCTGCTGCACCTGCTTCCACCGGGCAGCCTACTTCACTAGGCTTGTCTATAGGCAGCTTCCAGACACTGATCTCACTGCCAGATTGAGTGTAAGCACGGGGTGTGACTTTGCAAAAGTGCTTTCTTTAAAGCACAGTGGCTTCTCCCGAGCAGATGTGTTCGCCAGCTGTTAGACTTTTCCCCCACTCCCGGGTGGAATGTAAGCAAGGGTGGCCATGCACCGCATCCCAGCTGGGATGGAAAAAAAAATCCACTCATTTCTCCCAAGACTCTGCTCCTCAAAACCACTGAACAAATTTGGACTGGGGTTTCCAGATGCTAATCCCCCAAACACCTCAAATATTGGAGAAGAACTGGGGATTTCCCGTCCAGTCTTGGAGCCACTGGGGAAGCCATCTCTTTTCAGATCTCCATCTTCATTCACCTGTGTAACCCTTGAGCAGAGGGTGAGGGCTTATTCCACTGACTGTCCTGAGCTGCTCTGCACATGTTTCAGACATTGCACTTGTACTTTTGATTTTGGTCCAGGTACAAACAATAACATGGGAACTGGAACTGTCATCTTCAGGTTAGAAAAGTTGTGGGCCACCTCCTTTCCTTCTCAGAGACCTCTTCAGAATCCTCCCCAGAGTCTCCATTCTCTCCTCCTTGGGCATGTCTATCCTTGCCAGCCTCTTTAGGGGGAAAACCTCCTGTATCAGTGGAGGAAGAGGCACTGGTGGAGGAGGAGTCTTTCTTAACTGCTCAGAACCCTTTACAGTACTCTTTTGGCCAGGGATCTTATCTGAAGCTGGCCATTTATTACTTTCATGAGATGGAACAAGACAGTCTCACACCAAAGCCAATAAATTAAAAGTAGACATGGGCATCTTCTCTAGGTTGTCAGCTGTATACTGAGCACACAACTGTTCTCCCACCTTTTCCCACATGTGTGGATTACTGTCCCTTGTTCAGGGAACCAGAGACAGGATTCAGTGACAAACTGTAAAAATTGTGACAACTGGTTGTTTTTCACAGGATTGCCTTATGACTTGAGCATGGCCCCAAGCACAGCAAAAGAGATCCCTTCCTTGGGACCCAGCATGCCTTATGCTTTATACCTGGGTTTATACCTGTACTCCTTACCTTTTTTTACCTAATATACATCCTTAGGAGCATCCCCTCATCCGATTTCTTGAAACTCCCCTGAGTCTGTCCCTGTTTGGGTGCCACTCACCGTGCCCTACACTACTGAACTCAGAGGCCAGTGAAGGGTGATGGGGGATTAAGGAAAAACATACATAGAAAAAGCTGGAACCAGGTGGGACACTGTCTCAGATACAGAGAGAGTGACCCAGAGCTAGCACAGCAAGTTTATTTATAGATTTATCATGAGAATGTTAATGGTCAGAAAGTTAGAGAGGCTTTGAAAGCAGAGAGGCTTTGAAAGTCACAATGTCTGCAGTCATTGGTGTCTGCACTCAAGACCAAGACTGAAAATTCTGCACCATGCACAAAATGTACCCCTGGCAGGACCATCACCACCAAGGGTCATCACTGGCTGTGGTCCAAGTCAACAGTCACCACTCTCTGGCTCTCTGCAGGCGACTACTGTTCCACTCTCTGTTCTTCTAAATGGGTGAGCACTTGTGGCATTTTTCTTTCTGTCTGCCTTATTTTGGGTAATGTACTGACATCTAGGGTCAACTTACAAAAACCTGGGTGTGTCCACACTCGGAACAACTTTCTGTCAGGAGTGGCCACACTGTCACAGTCACCTGCCATGCTGCAGAATCACTTCTCCCTGGAACAGCCAAGAGGCAGAACAAAGAGGAAGTTTTAGAAATGAGCTTAGTGTTGCTGGGCAGGTTAAGGGCTGGGTTGACCTGAAAGACAGAGCTGTGCCCATCCTGATGAAGGGGTTACAGGCTGTACGTAATCTTCACAGATTTAGCTGAATCCTAATGCTTCTTGTGCCTCACAGTGTTGATGCAACTTTGGTCCAGTAAACGCGGAATAATGCAGAATAGTTGGGAGATTGAATGGGAGAAGGGCATCAGGTAAAGCCACCCAGTGAACCCATGAGTATGCTCCAGGGTATTTCAAGAGCAGCAGTCAGCATGGAGCTGAAGGGACTCCAAGGGAGCATAAGCCCTGTTCTGAAGGGAGGCTGCCCAGGAAAGCACAAGGCCCTGGAAGCCCCCAAGCGTCCTGTGCTCTAGCAGGGTGCCTTGCAGAGGACTGTAGACCTGAGACAGGAGGCATCAGTGGGAAACCTGGGAGCCTGGGATCTGGTGCACAGGGACCGTGGATTCTGAGGAGCCTCCAGGGAAGGTTCTGGAGAGGCCGGCAGGGAGGCTAGCACTTGCTCCAGCAGTCTGAGGCTCAGTGGCCCGCTGCTCCTGGACTGTTGCTCTGCCACCCACTGCCTGAGGGGCCATCACAAGACTGCTCTACTCCCCTCATGAGAACACTGTGGTTCCTATTGTGCTCTGTGCTCTCAGGTGCACAGGAACACCACCACACTCAATCCTTTGTCCCTGTTCAAATCTACACTTGGGAGCCAAGCTGCAGACCCCAAAGGACAGGCTAGAACCAGCACTAATCCCTGCTGTTTTCAGGGATCCAGCTGTGCAAATGCATTTTGCTGGATAGGCTTTCACCCAGTTTCTTCATTTAATTATCTGATGAAGACTTGACTCATCCATTGGGATTTTTTTCCTATTTGTTATTTTTAATCATTATCACTCTGTCACTGTGACTTTTCCTTTGTGGCCAATATTTCTCTTAATCTTATCTTTGTGTTTTCACTATTAGCTAATCTTGGAGAAACGTGAAAGTCATTCTCTGAGCCAGGAAGGTGGCAGATTGCAAGCAGAACAGGTCAGGCCCCTGGATGCCAGGCTGTGGGAAAGGGCTGACTCTGTGACAGGCACAATGCCAGATAAGTACACTTCCCTCCTTTGAATGTGGGGGTTCAGTTATGTTTGTGTATTGGAGAGGGTGTGAAATTTCAAGAAAATTGTGTATTACTGGACTGGGCAGGATCCCATGAGGCATCTCAAGTCCATGCACCTCTGAGTATGGCTTCAGGTGCACTGTGGCCACAATATCCCATGGCCCTTCGATCTTACAAGCTGCCCTCAGCCACACCACACTTGGAACACCTGATACAAGAAGCCACAGTAGCTGTGCTAACATCAAACTAAAAGGACTAATTCAGAGGTGCTGCCAGGCAGGCGAACTTCAGTGTAGCCAATAAAACAGCCTCACTGCAGAGAGCAAAACCTGCTAGCATGCTGGGAGAAGTGCAGGAGGTTCCAACCCTCCTCTGGCACCAATAAGCCAAGCCAACAGAAGCACAAAAATGTTCTTAAATAGGAAGGTTCATGTAGCCTTGCCAAACACACAGCTTTTCAGACGTTAAGTGGGCATACAGGGACCTCAGCTAGGCCAGTGCTCCTCACTTGTCTGTGTACAGTCAGTTCCTTCAATGTTTCTTATTAATTCTTATGAGCCAGTGCTTTTAAAAAATGTTCATTTAAAAGCAGGACTGTGGGGCTGGAGTGGTGGCTAGGCAGTTACGGCACTTGCCTGGCATGTGTGAGTACACGGGTTTAAACCCCAGCACCCACATGCACAACTAAGTGTCAGAACCATGAAAGCCGTGTGAAAAATTCAATAAAAATTGATTCTCTTTCTGTCTCTCTCTCTCTCTCTCTCTGTTTCTCTCACTGTCCTTCTTGCTTTATAAATGAATGAATAAATAAATAAATAAAAGCAGGACTATAGCTCGGAAAGCCCTGGACCTCAGAGTGGGTTGTGCCACTGCCTGCTCTAGCCTCATCTCATCTCGTCAGAGGGTATGTGCACTGCCCTCTGCAACCCTGCGTCAGCCAGGGCTACCTCTCAGAAATGCACAGGCCGCATTCTCTGACAACAGTGGGGCCAAGTGTTGGTGTGAAATAATGACTCTGTTTTAAAAAAAGTAAGAGAGTCTCATCTGAGCCAAACCTGAATGACCATGGCCTGGGAATGTAGACTGGAGTCACCCAGACCAGCAAGCTCTGCTGGGAAGAGGTGACATGCATTTTGCTAGTCATAGCGAGAGAAGGTCACAAACTCACACATTTACCAAATGCATTAGTGAGCGCATCAGGAGGCACAGCAGGGGAGCGCCCTTGTCTACAGCTCAGATGTCACCTGAGCAACCATTCTGCTCATCTTAGGGGTTGGGGATGTTGGTGGGGAACTTAGGGGAGAGATCTCTTCTATAGTTCAGATGCCATCTCACAGTGCTCTTGGCTTAGGGGTTGGTGACACTGGTGAGGACCTCAGGGGGCACAGCTGGGGAAGACCTCTTCTACAGCTTAGATGCCACCTTGCAGCACTCTTGGATTTGAGGCTGGTTGGGTTGGAGGTCTGCTAAGCTTGGACTTTTATTCTGAGCATTTTATCTAGAGATCAGGAGAGTAAGTAGCAACTGAAGGGACCAGGTTGCCCAAGGAGCTCTGGGTTCTCCTCTGCAGCTGGACCTCTCCAGGATAAAGACACTGTCCTCAGTAGGGCCAGGCAGTCTTCAGGATCTCAGTATGGATGCAGCTTTCCCAGAGGACTTAAGGTTCATGGATTGTAGACACCAGCAACAAGAAATAAAAATTAAAGATTCCCATGAAATTATTTTGTTTTCTAGAGGTGATATTGATATTTTAAGTTGAGAGCGAGCATGTGATCATAATTCTACAGATGCAACTAGATCAAACATTTTTTGATCATTATTGAATCTGACTAGTGGTAATGGGGTACATTATACTATTTTTTACTATTTTTCCACTTGTGGAATTTTTGTCTACTTAAAAAAATAATTGGATGTGTTTTGAAAATACTTCATTTCTACCTCATGGGTCAATGAATGGAATGAAACTCAACTAATGACTGAATAATTAAATATCACACTTGGGGAAGCAGTAAAATCAGGACAGGGAAGGGCTGCAAAGCTACCCACAGATGTCCAGCCTGAGGGTACACAGTGTGACAAACCCAAAGAAAGGCAAAGGGCAGAGGATAAGGATGACAGCAGAAGTGGCGAAATGCAAACAAGTGAGACTGGTCCTTCAGAGATCAACAGTGTAGGGTGACGCCCAAGGCTACTTAGGGACAAAAAAGTACCAGTAAACAGCATTTGGGAGGGAACAAGGGAACAATGATAGAACAAAGACTGACAACAAGATACCGAAGCAAATTAAGTGAATGAATCTAAGCTTAGAAGGAATCACAAAACTCTAAGAAAATACAATTTTTCACAACTAATTGAAGAAGAAATATAAAGCCTGTCCAGTCATACATCCTTAAATAAACTGAAGTATTAATTCTTTTTTTTAAGAGAGAGAAGGACAGTGAGACAGAGAGAGAGAGAGAGAGGGAAAGAGAGAATCAATATGTTTAGTTTCTCATGTGGCCTTCGTTGCTCTGACACTTAGTTGTGTATGTAGTGCTGGAGTTTGAACCCATGTCTTCATGTATGTCAGGCAAGTGCTGTAACTGCTGAGCCACTGCTTCAGCCCCTGAAGTATTAGTTCTAAATGTTTACAAGTAAAAATGCCAGATGCTGTAAAAAGTGAGTTGTTTCCCTACGCAAACTCTTCCAAAGGACAAAAACTGAGTGGGAAGGCATCAAAGCATTCAGTGAGGCTGAGGTGACCCTGACAGGAGCAGGAAAGGACAGTAGGCAAGAGGCTCTGGCCTTCTCACCCTGAATGTAGACGCAAGAGTCAGTAAGTCATACCAGTGGCTGTGGGCCACCCTCTGACCAGATGCAGTGGCAATGGGGCACACAGCGACCACTGCACTGTGCACCCTAGGGCCTCCAAACAGGCAGTGATCACTGCACTGTGTACACCAGGGCCTCCAAACAGGCAGTGATCACTGCACTGTGCACCCCAGGGCCTCCAAACAGGCAGTGATCACTGCACTGTGGACCCCAGGCCTCTGGACACAGAGTGACCACTGCACTGTGTATTCTGGGACCTCCAGGAATGTAGTGACCACTGTACTGCACACCCCAGGGCCTCCAGGAACTCACTGACTGACTGCACTGTGAATACCATGGTCTCCTGGGGAGATAAACATAAAAAGTGTGGAAGGGAACCTAAACAGTGGAAAAATCATTGTAGCACATAAACCTGAACAGGGATTGCTAGCCAGAATCTCTAAGGCGTCTCTTCTTTGTTCATAACCAGGGAAATGGAACTCACTTATTCTGTTTCACGTACACTAAATGAGCACGAGTTAGGGACATATGAGCAGCAGGCATTGAAATGTGGTGCCTGGGTTGGGCCACATTGGCTGTAAGTTTGCAGATGGTTCAAGTACTCGGGAAATGACATAGGGCTGAGTGCATCAGGGTGAAGGTGCAGCTGGGCCCAGAGAGATTCTTTCACAGTGCTATGGGAAGCAAATGCTAAAATGTTCCTAGCAACACTTGTTGCAAAGGATGAAATGCAGGGACAATTGGGCAGGAAAGCAGATAAATAAAGTGTGAAACATTTATACACAACTCACATTGTGGACACTATAAAGGTAACAATAGGTGAACAACTTAGGTCTCAGAGAACATCAATGTCGCAAAATCACTTTTACAAAATTAAAAATAAAAAAACATAAAAGCATAAGAAAGAAAATCACAGGGAACATTAGAAGCAGAATCCAGAGAGGCCTTCAGCTCTAAATGTGCTAGTTTGTAGGCCAATACACTTGGGGTGAGACACTCTTGGTGGGGGTTAGGAATCAGGGCTTGGTGTTTGCAATGTCAGTGTGCTCTTTACAGTCTATGTGCGAAGTACTCAGCAGCCCTTCCTATACCACAAGTTACCATGGCCCTTTCCTGCCTGCATGGCTGAGCACCAGCAAGGGCTGGTGCCACCACCTCAGGCCTCAGGAGCTGATGCAGAGCCTGGGAGTGGCTTTCTCCACCCATCAGGGATGACTCCTGACTGAGGAGAACAGTGCTGTTTGCTCCCAGAATGTGAAACAGCAGCTCAGACTGGAGTTGAGCCAGCTGAAAGATAAGAGGACCTGGCCCCAAATCCCCATCTGAAATCATTTCCCTAAGCTAAGCTGGCCTGCACTTTGAACATGATGATGTAGTGAGTTTTCTGCTTCTGTTTTTCTTGGAAAAGGTCACTGTTTTTGATGAAGAGTGGTATTGGACATTAGATACTCGTCTGGACAGATTTCTATTTTGAAAACTTTTTATTCTATTAGAAATAAATCTTAGCAAGGGGTCTGCCTTTTTTCATATAAACCAAGAGGAGATTTCCAAAGGAGAGCCCTGCACACAGTTGCTCTGAGCATGCTTTCCACACCATCACAGCTCCTCTCCCCACCTGGTCTTCGAAGCTGCAGAGTGAGATTCCACCCGGCACACTGTGGCCTCAGGGGCTGCAGCAACTGGATCGTCTCTGAGGACCCCTGAGTAGTTTATTTCTTCTTGTTGTGACCATGAAGGAAGGGGAGTTCAGTGCATTGAACACATCAGAAAATGTTTCTTCCATATGACCTGCCACTAATGAGAAGCAGCTCTGTAGAGCTGGCGATCCAGGAACTAGCCGCTACAGAGGTGCCCCTGCGTACCCTCTCCCACAGACCCTGGTTCTCAGTGTGAACCTTCACATACCTAGGAGTAGGAACCCAGGCAGTCAAGCTGAGACAGGAGGCTCAGGCAAGGAGATTTGTGCAATGTGCATTTGAGAGCAAATGCTCGCTTGGTGAGGAGACTGTAAATATTAATGCCATGACCAAACATTGATTTATAAAATAGAAGAAAATGTATTTGAATAAATTTGAAAATAATATTCTGAAACTAAAATTCCTGAGAGTTGGGGTGGAGTGGCATGCTGCATGGAGAGTAAACAAGTCTCTGCTACAGGTCTCTCCTTGACCAGATCAGAAGCTGCTAAGCAGTTATGCAGGCTAATTAAGAACAAGTGTAAATGTGTCTCCAGACTGAGGCCAGCACCTTTCCATAGCCCAGGAATTTCAACCAGCAGGTGCCAGCACCATGGCTGTGGTCCAGAGGGCAGAAGGAAAATACCCACGTGGTTAACTGGCTTCAAAGGACTGGGCAGAGCACAGTAGGTGTTGTGTAACCTCTCTCTTATAACAGGTGCAGGAATGAAGGGCACCGCCCCAAGTCCAGAGGTGAACTGGGTGCTTCATGGTCCTGATTCCTCATTGTTCATCATATTTCATATTCTATACAAAGATGTATTGCTACATAAAAGTGTGCGATGACAATACACAGATTAAGAATCTCCCCATATTACCAGTAAGACACGAAAACAGTCTCTTTAATCTCACCACACACAAAAAAAGACCTATACAGTAACTGGAGACAGCTCTAATAGAACAGTGGATATGGGATGTATGAAGGAAATGACTAATTCATGTAAAAGGGTGCAAAGTGTGGAGCACCACTGTGCTTCTGGTGACAAGGACTTTTCCTTATTTAGAGAGAGGGACAGTGAGAGAGCGAAAAAGAATCAACTTTATTTAGTCTTTCATGTGGTCTTTGTTGCTCTGACACTTTGTTGTGTACATGGTGCTGAGATTTGAACCTGCATCTCCGTGCATGCAAGGCAAGTGCAGTAACTGCTGAGCCACTGCTCCAGTACCTGACAAGGACATTTTGAAAACACATACTCTTCCAAGTTTAACCCATTGATATAAAATAATAAAAAAAACCCTAATGCAGTTTTTCTTGACAAATTTACTCTGGAGGATAATTTCTGCCTCATTATCTGCAATAAAATACCTTTTAAAAAATAATCAGAGATTATTAAAATTTCTCTACCAGCTGTTTCTCAGCAATTGCCTTCTAACGAGGATGAGGACAGGCCAGAGTCAATACTGGGTTGCTGGCATCTGTCACGGCTCTGGAAACACATCCAGGGGCGCTTTAATCCTCCTACTGAAAGATAAGATTTTCCTCCCCCTCAATAGGTCAGTCTAGGGGGTGGGGGCCTGTCCCCTTAGACACTGGTTGGATCTGGTGGGACATTGGATCGTATTCGCAGGAGCTGCTTTGGAGTAGAGCTTATGTAAGGCAGCACCAGGCACGTGCTGGCCACTCCAGGCAGGCGCCAGCTTTGGTTGTGCAAATGCCTCTGAATTTCCAACTGGGGTTTCACCACCTGGAAATCATTAGGGGTGGAGGAGGAAAACTCAGCTGCAGAATCCCATTCCACTTCATTAAGCCAACTGGCAAATTCAGAGGAAGCAAGTTTTTAAATGCAAAGAGAAAGAGTTGACCATTCGGAGACTGTGCTTGCACCACTAGAGCTGGCGTGGCCAGCATGCTCCTGGTGCTGCCTTACATAAGCTCTACCCCAAAGAAGCTCCTGCGAATACGATCCAATGTCCCACCAGATCCAACCAGTGTCTAAGGGGACAGGCCCCCACCCCCTACACTGACCTATGGAGGGAGAGGAAAATCTTATCTTTCAGTAGGAGGATTAAAGCACCTCTGGATGGGTTTCCAGAGCCGTAACAGGGGCCAGCAACCTATTTGACTCTGGCCTGACCTCATCTTTGTTAGGCCACTTTTGAGAGACAGCTGGTACAGGAATAGGCCTTTGAAGTGACTGCCAGCTGGCTCTAATAATAAACTAATGCCTTGGCTGAGGGAGAAGGAAGGTGGCATTGGTTGGTGGGTCACCCCTCCTTCTTGGTGCTGCATTATAAAAACATCCCTTTGCACAGATTGTCCCTGTGCATCAGCAGAGAGTCCCAGAGGCACCATGGCTGCTCTTGGCATCACCCTTGCCCTGCTGGTGTGGGTGGCCACCCTCCTGCTCATCTCCATCTGGAAGCAGATTCACAGCAGCTGGAACCTGCCGCCAGGACCCTTCCCACTCCCTATCGTAGGGAATGTTCTCCAGGTGGACCTGAAGGATATTCCTAAATCCTTTGGCAGGGTAAGAGGAACATTGTTACTTTAGGAGAAATGAGGTCTAATGCATATGTATTCACTTTGTTGCCAGACAGCTGCTTTCCAGCACCAGGCTCTTACCAAGTAGCTGGACAGAAGCAGCACCCAGGAGTCCTCTCCAGAAAGTTCCACTAGTGGTGCAGCTTTGGCACCAGACACTAGGGGTGGGCATTGACCACCAGGCCACAAGGTCCCCTGCAGGCACAGGGCTAGTGTGATTGGTGCAGCCTGGAGGCAGCTGCCACACAAGCCAGGGGTGCATCCTGGGTGATTGTCCATCACTTTCCACCTGAATACCAACACCTGCCCCCTACAGCTGCTGAGAGCACTCATGAGCTAATGAAGGCCAGTGTGCTATGGAGCAGGGGTGGCCTGGGGGATTTGTGAGAGGGCAGAGGCTCCAGGAGTTCAACTGAGGAAGTGATTGAAGGGGTTATGGAGGTGAGCATTGGCAACAGGCTGCAGAAAAGGGGCAGGAGGAGCCAAGGTTCCGAGACTTGGTGTCTAGGCAGGGAGCAGGCACCCTGCAAAAGCAGCACTCTCTCCCCACACCCTCCAGTTCTCTGATGCTTGGCAGTGACAATAACCGGGCCAGGCCACCTGGAGCAGGCCACCTCCTCTTGCCTCTGGCTCACTCTGTGCTGGTCCCTGCAGCTGGCGGAGCGCTTTGGGCCGGTGTTCACACTGTACTTGGGCTCTCGGCGTGTGGTGGTGGTGCATGGCTACAAGGCTGTGAGGGAGGTGCTGCTGAACCACAAGAACGAGTTCTCAGGCCGAGGGGAGATCCCTGCATTCCAGCTGCACATGGACCAGGGTGAGTGTGCCTCCTAGCAGCAGGTGCCCATCATGTCACCTGGCCAAAACCACACTAGCAGTCAGGGTGCAGGGAGAGAGATGCCTAGACCTGTGGGTGATGGTGTATGCCTCTGAAAGCTGCCCCAAGACTCCTACTGAGCAGGTGCCATGCATACAGGGTTGGGCCTCCAGGCACACATGCTGACCAGTGTCACAGGCCACTCACAGAGAGTGACTACTTTTAAGCCTCTGCCAGCCCTTCCCAGGCCTTTCTACCTCAGGCCCACCGAGCCCAGCACAGGCGCTGCGCTTCTTGGAACTGCTTCCACCCACAGCCTCAATGGCCTCTGGGATGCAGGTGGCTCCCCCTGTCTAGGTCCCTTCACCTACCATGAAGCACCTAAGCCTGCCAGACTCCCTGTCTGCAAGGGCAGCCAGGTGTTGGCCTGTGCCAGCAGTAGCTGGTGATCTCCAGACAGAGAGCCTCCTGAGGCCACCTGAGGTGGATGTTCTGAGGCTAGGAAGGGTGAAATGCTTCCAGAAAGTCTCTCCACTCTCTTGGTCTCACCTGTGCTGTCTCTAGCGCCCTGAGTCCAGCCCACGCAGAAAGCCCCTTACCTCCCGTGGGGAGGAGGATCAGGTGGGGGCCCACTGGTCTTCCAGTGTTTTCCAGCCCCCTGGCTGTAAATTTGCCTTCCTGGGTGCACCCAGCTCCCGGGTCCCTGCCCACCCCTCCTTGCCAGCACTCTTCTTCCTCCTGTCACTTCAGGGGATCCCAGAGCAGGTCAGAAGTAAACAATGTCTCATCTGCTATAACCAAAAGCCTTTCCTGAGTCAGCTTGGTGACAAATCCTCAGACATCTTTTGTCCCTGTTGTGTGGGGTTTCAGGCTGGTGAGCTCACAGCTGTGCTGCTGCCTCTTGCAGTTCTGGTGGGCTGCAGCATTGCCCAGGCAATGACTTTTGGCTTCTCCTCCGCAACACCATAGGCTTGTTTTGCTGCACTATCTCAGTAAAAGCAACACCACCTGCTCAGTCCCTGTTGAGAGCACAGGAGGAGCTGTTGGAGGAACCTGAGGGACAGAGTGCTGCTGGTGATAGTGTGGTCCTGGCAGCAGGACAGCCCAGGACTTGCCTCTCTGCAGGTTGAGCCCCAGCTGCTCTGCCTGGGGCTCCAAATCCCTATTTCTATTCATCCCATGCAGCCCAGGCTTGAAATCTGCTGGACCTGAACAAGGGATGCATCTGGGCCTCCAGGGAAAGGATGGGATGTTTATTGTTGGTAAGGTTGAGCACAGGTGTATGACATAGTGCTAAGGGAACTGTGTGTGTCACTTGAGCAAGTCTCAATAGGGCTCCCAGAAAACTGCTCCCCACCAGGTTCCTACCTGGTCAGCAGCGTCCTCAAGACAGTGCCTTTGCAGCTCCACCCTCCTCCCGACCTTTCAGGATGAAGTGGGAACCATCAATCTGGCCTGCACCTCCCAACTCATGTCACAGGCTGTCCTTGCCCCTCTCGGGTCAGCCAGTCTCTTTCTAGAAAGTTCCTTGGACCACGGTGACTGCACCTCCCCTGGGAACTTTCTCAGCATCCTGCAGGGCCTCCCACCATGCATCCCATGTGTGGTCAGACGGTGTGGGAGGAACTGCAAGATTCAGGCTCCTGTGCCCTATGAGGATGCAACTGTTGCCCCTGTTTGTCCCTAAATGCATAGAGTCTGGCAGGGTGCCTGGCATGGTACTCCTTGAGGAAGTGAGGATTGATAAAGCAAGAGAAGGAGGAAGGGAGGAAGACACGAGAAGCCCTGGAGCATGATGGGGCTGAGCAGGGCTGGTTCCAAGGGCCTTCACAAAGAGGAACTGAAGGAGACAGTGAGGACGACTGAGGTTGCATCTGGGGAGGAATGAAAACATCCCTAGAGTTGACTGAGAGTGATGCCAGTGCGCCAGCACTTTCAAAGAAAATTTCTTTGCCCTCTGGGAGGGTCCAGCAGGCCACACATGGGGAGCAGAGGGCAGTGTGAAGGGACAGAATTTGATCTTCCCAGCTGGATGGTCCCTGTAGTGCAAGGTCTTGTTGCTGTGAAACCAGAAAGCCATGAGTTGAGATGCTTTAGGGCGAGGTTAAAATCTGTGGGAACAGAAAGGCTGTCCAAGAATTTCCTTGTAGGTGAGAAAAAGGTGAGAGTTCTTTCACCTGTGGCCACAGATGGTTTTATTTGGCATGGAAAAGGCTCAGAGGAAGGTATAACACCAAATGAAGAACACTGGTGCCATGCATGAAGGTGCCAGGAGAGGCTGGGTATGCCCAAGAAGCACTGGGTCCCCTCCCTTGGGCTTCCTCCACACCTGCACGCCCTGCCCAGGACCCACAGAGGCTGTAAAGACCACTTCCCATCCTAACCCTATGTCCCCAAGACCTGGGCCTTTGGAGCGACCTTTGTTATCCCTGTTTCTTAGGAATCATTTTCAATAATGGACCCACCTGGAAGGATATCCGGCGGTTCTCCCTGACCACCCTCCGGGACTATGGTATGGGGAAACAGGGAAATGAGGAGCGGATCCAGAGTGAGGCCCACTTCCTGGTGGAGGAGCTCCAGAAGACTCGGGGTGCGTGTTATTGGGCAGATGTCAGGGAGGGGAGCTCTAACCAGGCCCCTGGAGGGCAGGGATCACCGTGGAAGTAGCTGGCAGCTACAGAGGCCCTGGAAATGGGCCATGCTGGTCCATAGCCATGGCATTCTGGACTCAAATTTTGGAGATGGAGCTGCTGGCGAGGGCAGGTTATGATGAACTTGCACACTCTCACGCCATGGCTTCCCTGAAATCTCACCTATCTTCTAGGTCAGCCCTTTGACCCCACCTTCCTTGTGGGCTGCGCACCTTTTAACGTCATAGCTGACATCCTGTTCCACAGGCGTTTTGACTACCATGACAAGATGGCCCTGCGAATGATGAGCTTGTTTAACGAGAACTTCTACCTGCTAAGTACTCCTTGGCTGCAGGTGAAGCCATCCGTCCTTTTCATTAGTCTTCAGTTGTACACTTTGTGTTGGAAGGAGAAGGGAGGGTCAAGTGGTATGGGCTTGACAGGCCCTCCAAATCCTGGGAACAGGAGCATTTCAGAGGGTGACGAGGCAGCTCCTGTACTCCTCCAAGGGACATCCCCAGTCCTGAGTGCTGCTTCTTAACCTTGGTGTATGAATCGACCTATGTGTGCACATTTTCACACAATGGGGCTCTGCCTGGAGATTGGTGCCCCAAGAGACCCCGTTGGCCCAAAATATTCTCGATAATACAATAGTGACAGCCATAATTTCAAGTTTAGAGGTTATTAGCCCAGCACATAAAATCATGCTGCACTCAGAGAAAAACAGAGTATTCTAATTCTCTTTCTCTTCAGCTTTACAATAATTTTTCGGGCTACCTACGCTACCTGCCTGGAAGCCATAGAAAAGTGATAGCAAACGTGTCTGAAATAAAAGCATACTCACTTGAAAAAGCCAAGGAGCACCTCCAGTCGCTGGACTCCAGCTCCCCCCGAGATTTCACCGACTGCCTGCTTGTGGAAATGGAGAGGGTACCCATGGGCACTTGGCTGGACTTGTTGGGGCAGAGCGGGGCACACACATGTCAGACCCATGCTGCACCTGCTCGCTGGCATGCACACTGCCTGTGCTGATGCTCTTGGGATTGCATGAGCACACTTAGCTTCAGCATGACCATGACACCCTCCTTCTAGGGGCCCCAGGCCTCCCCAGCCTCATCTGCCTGCAACTCCTAGGACCCTCCTCTGGCTGAGCATGGTGAAACTTCCTTCCTTTTAAGTGGTGGCTTAAAACAGCAAGAAATTTCCACACTGACCCCCCTGGGCAGTCTCCTGGGCTATTAGATCCCCACTATTAGCTCAGACCCACACAACCTCTGGGCCCAAGGCATCAGCCTTCCTCAAGGCTAGAAGGCTCTCCCTGTAGCTGGAGAGTCACTAGCAGAGGTCCTGCCATGCCAGGTCGCCTCCCCTCTACCAGGATGGCCCTGGCACTATTGATGGAGACACAGCCCTGTGGTTGTATGACCAGCCCACCCTGCCCTCAGCTCTTTTCCTGGGAGCCCCAGTTTCCCCAGTTGTGAGGTGGAGATGATGGAGTCCTGGTTGTACTTCCAGAGCCTCTTGCATCCCTTGCTTTCTGTTGAAGAGCTGCTGTTTCTTCTTTTTAGCCACCTGAAGATATCTTACAAAGTCCCTGTCTGTCTCTAACTTCACAGGCACGATGCAGTGGAGAGCCTGGGTATACTCTGGAAAATGCTGCTGCGACCTTGGCTGACCTGTTCTTTGCAGGGACAGAGACCACCAGCACCACCCTGAGATATGGGCTCCTAATTCTCATGAAATACCCAGAGATTGAAGGTATGTGGTTCGAAAGCTAGACTAGCCTCCATGCAGGGCCAGCCTCATGGGTTCGTGCTGCGGCTCTGCAGTTGCTGGTTAGCCTTCTTAGGTGCCATGGCATTGCTGGCTGAACTCCTTTGAAGACAAATGTCCTTGTAAGTTTTGGCCTCCTGGTACCCTTGAATACTGATAGACCCATACCTTCTGGGACCCCTGGATGCAGAAAAGAGCAATTCAAAGCTGAAGATGAGAGGGACAATGGGTCTACATTCTGCTTTGTAAATGGCCTATTTATGATAGTTAAAATAAAGTTCCAGTTGCTCCCGAGGAAGACAGCTTTCTAAGCAGGGTGGGGGTGGGGAACAAGGTTGGGGGTCCTCTGGGCATCTTACCCTACAGGGGTCTGAAGCAGGAACCCAGGGGTAAGTACTAGGTTGCCTACACCCCTTCCATAGGGCTCCCAAGCACTAGGCAGATAGAGACAAAGTGAACATATTTATTTGTAGACATGCCTGAGTGTGAAGAGGGGCAAGGGAGCTGCAACCTGAAGCTAGGTATCCTGAAGGCCTGGGGTCCCACCACTCTGACCTGGACCCACTTGGGGCTGCTGGGACATGGATTCTGCAAACTTCCAGCAGCAGGCAGCCCTTCAATGCACTCTGCTCCTCAGGCTCCTCAGCTTGGACAGCAGATACAGGATGAAGTGATTTCCTAAGAGTATGGGTATCCACCAGCCCAGGGCCCCCAGAACATGGTGTCTACCAGCCCATCGTCCCCAGTGCATGGGTGTGCCACCAGCCCAGGGCCCCCAGAGTGTTGGTGGGTCACCAGCCCAGGGTCCCCAGAGTGTGAATGTCTATCAGCCCAGGGCCCCCAGAGCATAGGTGGATCACTAGCCCAGGCCCTCAGAGCATGGGTGTCCATCAGCCCAGGGTCAGGCTCTGGTATTTGCTCTTTATGTCAGCAAAGCCTTCTCTCTCTCTCTCTCTTTCTCTTTTTTTCTTTCTGTTTTTCTTTCTTTCAAGAGAGAGAGAGGGACAGTGAGAGAGAGAAAGAAAATCAATTTTATTTAGTTTTTCATCTGGTTTTCTTTGCTCTGACACTTTGTTGCATATATGGTGCTGGGGCTCTAACCAGCATACTCACGCATGGCAGGCAAGCTCTGTAACTGCCAAGCCACTGCTCTAGCTGTCTTTGCTTTTTTTTTTTTAAATCACACAGAAGCATTAAGGGTGAAGGAACCAAAAGTCCATGGTGGAGGGGGAGACATATTTTACAGATCTGCAGCAGTTGTATGAGAACTTTTGAACACTGTGTATGGGGGAATCCTGGATTCGAACACAGTTTTAAATTATTAACTATGATGAATTTCCGACATGGATAAAAAGAATAAACATGAAAGACACCCTATATCCATTGCCAAATTTAACACATTAACATTTTGCAATATTTGCTTTGGAGCTCCTAAGAAGGAAATGTGTTACAGAATCAGTCAAAGTCCTGTCCCTTCAGACCTCCCTCCCCCAGATGGTGATGCTTCAGGATGGCTGTGTCACCCCCATCTGTGACTAGGCACATTGATTAAAACGTAATACCAGATGCAGCTCACGCTGTTGTTGCAGTGCCTTAATATTTTATCTGGGTACCATACTATACATACATTTTTGCAATTTCCTTTCTTCACCCAATGTATTACAAAGTCCCATAGCAAATCTCAAACACACAAAGGTTTAGAAGGTTGCAAAAGGCTGCTGTTACCACTGTCAGATGAACTTCTTCATGAAGTAGAATGCACACATCTGGTTCCATTCTGTCATCTGCCATCATACTTTTTAGAAACACACAACGACCCAGTCAGGGTGACAGTTAATGCAAAGATTTCTCTCCAAGAGGAAATTTTGTTATTTCCTACTCCTGACATGCAGAGAAGAACTGCATAAGCCATCATCAGCTAAAAAAATTCAAATCCAAAGTTTCTGTAGACTATAAATGACCTCAATGTGCTTAAAACACTTATTGATGTTTGTGGAGAAGTCATCCAATAATTTGAAATATTCGGGTCACCAAAAGCACTACTTAGGATGCTCCACAAGCATCTATTCGGTGAGTTTGGTGAATGACTGGATGGGTGACTGAATAGGAGTGTGGATGCATGGATGGATGGAGGATGGATACTGGGGTGGCTGGATAGGAGTATGGGTGTGAGGATGGATAGAGGGGTGACTAGATAGGAGTGTGGGTGTATGGGTGGATGGAGGGGTGACTGGATATGTGTATGGGTGCATGGATGGGGGTTCAGACTGGAGTTAACCCTTTACCTTGCTCTGATTCATGCCTTGGCAGAGAAACTTCATGAAGAAATTGACAGGGTGATTGGGCCAAACCGTGTCCCTGCTATCAAGGACCGGCTGCAGATGCCCTACATGGATGCTGTGGTGCATGAGATTCAGCGGTTTATTGACCTTATACCCTCCAACCTGCCCCATGAAGCAACACGGGACATGGTGTTCCAAGGATACATAATCCCCAAGGTCAGAGTGAGCACTGTGAGCACCTCCAGTCAGCTTACCACTAGTCTGCCAGGGCCAGGCTGGGGATCCAAAGGCTCTGTGGTCAGCATGGGGTGCCCCTTCCCCAGTGGTCCTTTCATGATCCTGGTGACCAGAGAAGTGACTGGAATATGAGGAGGTGCCTCGTTGATGGCACCTGGGAGTGTAGCACATTCCAAAGCCAGTAGCAAGTAGTAGCTGCAGCCAGCCCAGAGTCCATCCTGTGAGTACTCTGGGCTTCCTCTGCATTTAGACCCAACACCTGGCTGCTGTCCAGTCCTTGACTGAGCAACAACACCCCTGGAAAAACACTGGCTTCAGGGAGACAGCCACATTTGCTATCGATGGACTGATTGACGGGTCTATGCCTCCTGCAGGGCACTGTTGTAATTCCGACTCTGGACTCTCTCCTATACGATGATCAAGAATTCCCAAATCCAGAGCAGTTTAAGCCAGAGCACTTTCTGGATGGAAATGGGAAGTTCAAGTACAGCGACTATTTCAGGCCATTTTCTGCAGGTGAGTAGGGTTCAGGGCAGCCCCTCACCCTGGAATGGTCTCCTCCCCCGTTATCTTTGCTCCCCCGATCCGGGCACCAGCACCCAGCCCTCCTGATCCGAGGTTTCTACCCATGACATGACCCAAGTGCGCTCCTCCCTATTCATAGAGGCTGGTGGTACCTAGGAGCTTTCCACAGAGTGCACATCTTCTCATTCATTGCTAAACTCTTTCTACTTAATAAGGCTTAACGAAAACCCCTCAAAACCATATCACCGAATACTGCACCTTTTTAAACAAGGGTTATTAAAAAAACTAGCCTTTGGTTCCCTGGACTCTCCACAGAAAGCATCAAAACCTTCCCTGGATACAAGACTATGCTCCTGAGGCCCTTGGCTCCTCTCAGCACCTCAGGTTCTGTTGAGGGAGACTCCACTGCCAACTAGATACTTACACACTACGGGGGTTCATGTTAGCTTCTAAGTCGCCCTCCTTCATCCTATAGAGGAAAGCACTGGGTGGTGCTTGCTTTACCAGGCAGAGGCCATTTTCCCAACCTAACAAGTTTTTGCAGCTGAGTTCTGGATGGCCCCCAAATCAGTCAATGTCATGGAGATTCTTGTTCTTTGCTGTATTGTGCTTCTTTCAGTGGGGATAGGGACAAGTCCTGCTTTAGGGTGTGGTTGTCCCCAGCTTTCTACTACCCCAGTCCTGCAGCCTCGCTGTTAATAGTGCTGTGTCTCTGAAACCTGCTGTATCTCACCAATACTGTGGTTACTTCTAGGGAAACGGGTGTGTGTTGGAGAAGGCCTGGCCCGCATGGAATTGTTTCTGCTCCTGTCTGCCATTCTGCAGCATTTTAATCTGAAGTCTCTTGTTGACCCAAAAGATATTGATCTTAGGCCAATTGCAATTGGCTTTGCCAGAGTCCCACAACACTACAAGCTCTGTGTGATTCCCCGCTCATGAGTGTAAGGCAAGCACTCCTTGGGCATGCCTGTCGACTGAGTGCAGATTCCATCAGTGCCCAGGAAGATGCCCCCACAGTCATGAGGACAGGTGGCTCCCAGAGCAAGTTAGGCCAGAGGTGGTGGTTTCCAGTCAGTCCTCTGACAGTGAGAAGCAAAGTCCAATAAAGATGTTGTTAAACTAAACTGTGAGCCAGTTTGAGGCTATGTTGGGGGCCTAGAAACAGTGCTAGTAAAAATGTCCCTGTGAGTTTAGATACACTCTTTTGAATACCAGTCAACACCTACTGAGAGGATTTACAAGAAATGGGGACCCTATTTGGAACCCAGAGAGGCAGGAATGTTTTGCCAGGATGTGCTGGCCTGGACAAAGTCAGGCCCTTCCTATCCCTGCGAGCATCACTGGAAGAAACACAAATGAAAAGTAAACAAGGCCACCCATTATTGTCTCTTAATATTAAAATGTGACTTTGTTTCTGGACAGAGAAATGTGAGGCATACTAGGACAAGGACACACCCCTCTTCTCGAATACACCTGAGCCCCATGTTGTGCCTCAGCTCTCCTCCCTGGGGACAGCACAGCCCTTGCCCCTCGCTGTGCCTTGACTTTCCCTCTGTCCGGGGGGATGGCACAGCCCTTGCCCAGGGTGCACACTTCCCAATGCACTGTGCTTTCTGTTAATGTTCCTAATAAAATGAGCCACTAGCTCTGGGTCTCCCATCCTCTATGAACCTCCGGCTTCCCTCTTAGGGTTTCACTGGGCTCAACTGGAAAATGTAGGGCAATTTGACCATCTCAATATCTTGGATTCAATCACATGCTCCAAGTTCCTTCTACCATGTAGAGTAACATGTACATCAGTTCTTGGATTGGGATATGGCATTCGCAGGATGCTGTTCTGCTGACCCTACCTTTTGAAGGACCAACAGCCCCCTGGAAGAATCCTGCTCCCTCACAGTTCCACAGTGGGAAGACTGCCTCCAGCAGGAAATGGATTATAGCATCTCCTTATTTGTACTGGGGCAGAGAGACTTCGGCCCAGTGACCACCCTGGGAAAATGCTGAGTGCCCAGCCACATAGGAATGTTGGGACGGAGGGAGTTGAGCCTTATGGTTTTTAGAAATAAGACTATTAAAAATCATGAGGTATCCTAAGAAAATCAAACACATGCCCAGAAGTGGGTGAGCAGGACAGACTTTACTTCCATAGAAGGTGCACTCACAGAGGGGATCTGATGAGCAAGCACACTAGAGCGGACAGTCTACCTGCTTATATCTCCAACCTGCTGCAATCTGCCCTTCACTCTGATTGGAGGAGCTCAGGGGTACAATCTGCTTGATTGGCTAATATAAAATTGGGGTGGGTACAGAAAACAGCTATAGGTGTAAATGATCTGATAAGGAGTTTAAAAATGGATTATCTCTGACCACATGGTTTCCGACCTCAGATGGCTTCCTTTTATGTGAGAACCTTAAGGGTCATACAAAATGAGAAAATGGACCATTAGACTTCTTATTTGTCACAATCCCCCCTTTTTCTGTTTATCCCTTTGGCACCAGTTTCATTATACCCTTTGATATTGCCATCAGTCCTAAATATATTAACTTTTTGAGGTGAAAATCAGCCATAGTAATGAGTTCTTCCCTCTTTAGCAGTTTGGACAGCCATCCCAGTGATCAGGAGCACTTGGTAAGGTCCTTTCCAGCTCAATTGATTCTTGGCTACTTTCGAGATCTTCTTTAAAACAAGGTCCCCAGGCTGGAAGTGGTGAATTGCAAATTCTAGAAGGTGGCCCTCAATAGCAGATCATTTTAATCTTACCAAAATAAAAAGGGCACAGATGGGTCTCAAATTGATTCATAACACATTTGTGTATTAGGGACTCCTGTCTCGGAAACTTTTCTTCATAGTTTCAGCCTTACTTTTGGTGGGGCTGACACAAGTATATAACTTAAATTACACCAAAAGAGTCACTGTCTTTTAAATGTCTTTGATGGCTACACTTTGGTTATAACTCTCCTGCCAGGTGTTTAAGACCAGTCGTTTAAAACTGACCTTGTGGGGCTGGAGTGGTAGCTTGGTGGTTACAGCACTTGCCTGGCATGTGCAAGTACATGGGTTCAAACCCCAGCACCCAAGTATACAACTAAGTGTTGGAGCAATGAAAGCCATATGAAAAACTCACTAAAAATTGATTCTGTCTCTCTCTCTTTCACTGTCCTTTTCTCTTTAAAACAAAACAACACAAAACAAAACAAAACAAAACAAAAACCTGACCTTGTTTCCATCTATTGCTAAAAGTCAGCTGAGATTTACCAGGGTTGTTCTTGGAAAACTTGTGAAAAGCCAAGTCTTCCACTAGTTGTGCCATCTGTCAGGGTAGGTCAGGATCTTGTTGACCACCTGTGGCTTCACTTGAATGCATCAGGGACATTTGCCTTCTTCAGTGATTCATTCTCCACTTGCAGCATGCAAACTAGTTGGCTTTCTATTCTCTAGGGTCATTTGATCCCCCTGACCATGAGGTCATGTTACCCAGAGATGCCAAGCCTGTAGAGAAGTCCCTTTGTCCCCTGAGTTTTACTGACCAAATAGGGCAAGAGCCAAAATACTATTTTCTTTAGCCCTTTAACTTCTTTGACATAGGTTTTGGTTTTAAACATCCAGCAGGCCAGTTTCATCAGTCTTAAAGTGAGAGTATGGTGTTTTAACTTTAATGTGTACAGTTTTATAGTTATCCCTTTCATTTAATTAGGGTCAGCAAGAGTACTAGAAAATAGCATTATATTTTATCTGTCCTGTAGGTTATGGCTTAACTCAGGTTTTTCTGTTAGAAGTAGTATTTGTGTAAAACATGAACAAGCAACAGTTATAAAGTTTTAAAAGGAAAATACAAAATGAAATTAATAAGACCAAATAGCTCTGAATCAAGAATCATAATTATTTTTAATTTTATTTTTATTTTATTCAGAAATTTGTTTGTTGAACAATCAAACAAGCTTCTAAAGAAATAACATAATATATATGTAAATATATAAATTCTGAAAATTAGATTTACCCCCAAGACACCCCCCAATTACCCACCCTTATTCCTCCCCATCTCCTTCCCAATACATCTCTACAAATGCCTTAGGTTGTATAACATTACAATTTATCTGGGCTTAAAACATGATAATAGACCTCCTTTCTCAATGGCCAGGGTCTAGCTCCGGCCTCCACAGATGACACTCGACCCCTGGTTCTCTAGATTATGCTTATTTCACTCAGCATAATTTCTTCCATAGCCATCCATTTACCTTCAAAGGCTGCAATATCATTGTTTCTAATTGCTGAGTAAAATTCCATGCTATTTATGTACCACAATTTTTGGATCCATTCATCCAGTGAGGGATATCTGGGTTGTTTCCATAATTTAGCTATTGTAAATTGAGCTGCTATGAACATGGATTTTGCTTTGTCACTGTAATGTGCTGATTCTAAATCCCCTGGAAAAATACCCAAGAGAGGTATAGCAGGATCATATGGTGTGCTCATCCCTAGTTTTTTGAGGATTCTCCACACTGCTTTCCAGAGGGGCTGTACCAGTCTGCAGGCCCACCAACAGTGTACTAGTGTGCCTATTTCTCCACAACCCCTCCAGCATCTATTATTGTTTATTTTCTTCATATTGTTTATTTTCTTCATGGCACTCTGACTGGCATGAGGTGATATCCTACTGTAGCTTTCATTTGCATTTCTCTGATTGCTAGTGATTTAGAGCACTTTCTCATGAATTCATTGGCTTGATCAATGTCCTCTGTTGAGAAGTTTCTATTTAGCTCTTTGGCCCATTTATTGATTGGGGTGTTTATGTTTTTGTAGTTGAAATTTTTGAGGATTTTGTAGATTCTGGATATGAGACCCCTGTCAGAGGAACCATAGCCCATGATTCTCTCCAATTCTGTAGGAAACCTCTTGACTCTTTTGATTATTTCCTTGGCAGTGCAAAAGCTTTTTAGCTTTATGGCATCCCAATCACTGATTTTTGACTCTACTTCCTTCACTGTAGGAGATGTGTTAAGAAAGCCATTGCCTACGCCCACATGCTGGAGTGTTGGACCTAATTTGTCTTCCATCAGTTGCAAGGTAGCTGGTTTACTTCCTAGCTCCTTGATCCATTTTTATTTGATTCTCATGCAAGGAGAAAGATAAGGATCTAATTTCAACTTTCTGCAAGTGGCTGTCTGCCATGTTCGTCCAGCGAAGCAACAAGACAACAGCCGTAGTTTGTGCAAAAAGAAATTCTACTTTATTTCTTTCTTAGTGCAGTTATATAGTTACAAAATTCATCTACTTCCGCATACCCCAGAAGTTACATACAGGTTACAATTTACCAGACCACCTCGGCATGTGGCTGGGGGAGACTATTCCGAACAAGATGCATATCAACCATTAAAGAGCACACACCTGGTTTCGGTGAAGGTCAGTCAACAACAACAAGATAATCAATCTCTCTTGATAATTAACCTTTCAGCCACCTTCCAGTAACTGACCTGCCTCATGGCACGTACACAGCCTCGTGGCCTATATGCTTCCCACAATTCCCCCTTTACTATTTAAAATGGACAAGGGGACTGTGCCTGTCTTAGGTTGCCTGCAATCAAATATTTTTTACCCGTCATTGGATCGTGAAGTCTAAAACTCTCCACGTCTTGTCTTAGGTTGATAAATATTTGTGCAAGTCGTACCTGTCATTGACTACCAGTCCATCACTTGTTATGATGTGTCCAAGGGTGTAGAAAAACATATAGTATGCATTGACCCACGATGCACACGATGATAACACAGGCCAGGGCAAACATAATTCCCAAAAATAACTCCTTAAGCCAGGAAATATTGAGAAGCCATGAGGTCTGCCATCCAAAAAGTCCTTCAGTTCTGGAATCTTGCGTGATATGTTTTATTAGAGATTTAAGTTTGTCAATCTTTTTAGAGTTACTAAGGGAATTGTCAGAGAGATTGAAACAGCACATATTCTTGACTGAATGGCAGCCTTGGTGGTGTAAAAGTAGTAGATAATCAATGGCAGCTCTATTATCTAAAATACCTTGTTGTAACACACGCTGTTCTTCATTTAGAAAGGACAAATCAGTAGAGGTATAGTTAATATTACAAGCCAATTTTGTAAGAGACTTATAAGCTCCTACTGCTAAACCAGGAATACCCAACAAGGAGAAGGTCAAAAAATCTACTTCAGTTTTAGAAAGGAGATGCACGTTATCATCACAATCTTTAGCCAAAGGGAGACCTCTTTTAACTCTAACAGCAGGATGATGGGGCAATATATCTGCAATTGAGGGTAAAAATATAGTCAAACGGCTAAGGCAGCAATGCGTTCCGTCAGACAAATTAGCAGGTATATAATTAAAAGTATAATTACCACAGGAGAAAAACCACCCCTTTGGAAGAGAAGTATGTGCATTGCCATACACAACTTGTTCAGTGCGGTTACATAAATGTCTTTTTCCTACATCAAGACATTTAGAAGTACAACTCTTATATTCAGCACATGTATCATTTTCAGAAATTACAACATTAGGAGTAGTAAGCTGTATAGCATCCTTAGGAAGTCGAAAAGAGGAGCTTCCCCAATTGTAAGAGTCAAAGTAAGTAACAGTTTTGTTAATTTTGGAGAAAAAGATAAGATTTCTAATATCATTGGAAGGGCGACACACACAGGCAGCAAGCAGCATCCTAAAATAAGTCCCATGTGGACATCTTGTCTGATGCAGATGTTATCTGTTTTGGCTATCTTGGCCAGTCGGATCCAGACATTGTCCTTTTGTTCCATCATTGTTGAGCTCTGTATCAGCAGACAGCAAAGGAGAAGAATCTGGAGTGTTTTCATCGTTGCTCGGACCACGGCTAGCTTGAGTCAGCCTTTTTGGCACCTATATGGGTCCTTTAGCATTTTGTGGAAAAACACAAACAGAACCTCGGCTCCAGATCAATACAGGATCTGGACTTTTCCATTGACCAGTCAATATATCTTTCCACATGGCCCACGTCTTGGGCTTATGATGTGGATCAGCAAATCTATCAGCAGCTGATCTATTATTGGAATCTAAATTAAAAAAATTTAATGTGAATAATACAGCAGATCACCTATCTTTGGGTGTTCTATACACCGCTCCTATTTCCCCCTTTTGTTTATTTAACAAAGTCTTGATGGTAAGATGAGCCCTTTCAACAATGCCTTGTCCAGTCGGGTTGTAAGGAATGCCTGTAATATGTTGGATATTAAAATTAGCACAAAATTTTTTAAATGTATTAGAAGTATAGACAGGTCCATTATCAGTCTTAAGTTGTTTAGGTAAAACTAGAATGGAAAATGTTAAGAGGCAATGAGTAATAATGTCCTTTGTTTTTTCTCCAGACAAAGGTGTGGCCATAATGAATCCTGAAAATGTATCAACAGAAACATGAATAAATTGCAATTTTCCAAATTTAGGAAAATGAGTGACATCCATTTGCCATAGATGATTAGGTAGCAGTCCTTTAGGGTTGACTCCATAAGTCACTTGAGGAAGAAAGGTAACACAGTTAGTGCAGCGTTTGACGATGTTTCTGTTTTTTTTTTTTTTTTTTAGATATAGTAAAGCGATGATGCAATGTAGAGGAGTTAACATGAAATTGATTATGAAAATTAATAGCAGATTGCAGTGCAGAAAAGATATGGACATCGCGCGTGGCGAAATCAGTAACATGATTGCCATGAGAAAGAGGACCAGGGAGACCAGAATGAGAATGAATGTGAGTGATATAAAAGGGATTTTTCCTGTCCCAAATTAATTGCTGTAACTGTAGCAGATGCTGATGAATGGGAGAATGAACAGCAATGTGTCCAGCCAGCTCGAGACTCTGAACAGCATTAACTACATATATGCTAGCTGAAAACAGGTTGAAGGGTTAAAAATGTCCCATAAAAACTGTTAAAACTATCAATAGTTCTGTTTGTTGAGCAGATTGGACTGAGAACAGAAAGGTTTGAGTGGATCCATTGGCTGTAATGGCTCCAGTGCCATCCTCAGATCCATCAGTAAATATTAAAGTGGCATCTTTTATGGGTGTAGTCCTGGTGATTTTTGGAAAGACCACCAGATGCCTAGCCCAAAAATGTAATAAGGGATTAGAAGGGAGATGATTATCAAATTGAGTTTGAGTACTTACTGAAAGAATTGTCCAGCAGTCTAGGGTAGAACAGAGATATTGTAGTTAAAGTAAACAGATATAGCCTAGGTTTTGAAATACAGTGTGTAAAAGAGAGTATGCTAATTACTTTGTCTGTAATCCTACATAAGTTTTTATATTATAAACTTACATAATAAACAAAACTCAGATGGGCATCTAGTTTTGAATATAGTATTATTTATACATATCAAGGTGTTAGTTATATTATAATAACCTAAAAACAGTTGCTCATTTAATGTTAAGAAGTAACCATTTTACATTTATACCATGGAATATTATACAGCAATTAGAAACAATGATATTGCAGCCTTTGAGGGTAAATGGATGGTTATGGAAGAGATCATGATGAGTAAAATCAGCTTAACCCAGAGATCTAAGGGTCGATTGTCTCCACTCATCTGAGGAGGTGGGGTCTAGACCCTGGACAATGAGAAAGTTGGTCTAGTAGCATGAGTTAAATCCAGATAAGATGTAATGCTTTACAATCTAATATTTTTTTAGAGTTATAATGGGAAGGGGAAGGGAGGGATAAGGGAGGGTAATTGGGGGGGCACTCCTGGGGATAATTGCAATATCCAGAATATATGCATATCTTACACACATTTTATATTTTTTTTGTTAAAATCTTGTAAGGTTGCTCAAAATAAAAAATTTAAAAAAAGAAGTAACCATTTAAAAAATTTTAAAACAGGTACAAACTATAAGGAATTATCCTGATAAGAGCAGATCAAAGTTTTAAGACACCTTTGTTACTTTAACACATAGCATTAGATTTTGGCTCATAATAGTACATTAATGTTTAAACTTAAGTGAAACTTTAAATAACTTTAAATTGTGTCAATTATAGTCAACTTAACAACACACAAGCTTGTGAGATTTATCTTTTACAAACCTTTTGTAACTTACTTAGACACTATATTTTTTTATCCAGAAACATTTTTTTTTATCCAGGAAGATTTGTTTTATTTTAGTTTCCATATCAAAGCATATGTCCATGTCTATATTTTTAAATATTTTTTGTTGTTTGTTGACCCTTTTTTAAATCTGTATTTTGATACAACTGTTATGAAACTTTTAATGTTTTTAATTACTGTAAGGTGAGAAATACTATAGGTCATACTATTTAAGTCAAAACAGTTAAAAAATACAAAATGAAATTGCCAAGAGGAAATAGTACCAGTGATCAGACTGATTTATACATATAACCCATTAATGATAAAGCCTTTATGCATTTAAAGTAAATGTAAGCCAGGTTTAAAATGAACAACGTTTAAAAGATAGCACTTGGTTAACTTGCCTGCCTTAGTTAACTTGCCTGTCTTAAACTATGTAACATGTAGACACAGGAAATCACCTTGATAAGCAAGCCAATGTTTTAAGAAACCTTAACAAATTAGACTTTGATCTATCAGTGTATCTTTTTAGTTGTCGATTTTTTTTTAGATTTTTAATTGATGATTTTTTTTAAATTTACATTTAGAAACAATCCTTATAAAATATTTGAGTCTAATTGCTCCTCTTAATAAGATCAAATTTTTGTGCTATTTATAGTATTTTGATACACGTTTGAAACTTTTGTACTCTTTTTATGTAGAATCAAGTTGTTAGAATTTTAACTCTTAATAACCTTGCTTTTAGTGAAGACCCAGATTAAAGCAATCTTAAATTATATCTTATTAGTTTATAATCTATAAAAGCACATTTAAGAAACCCAAATGTATGTTACCTTATAAAACTTATAAGAACACATTTAATAAATCCACATATCACCTCATAGAAATTAAATCAAGATTATTTGAATTTACTTAGCAATTAATGTTTTAACATTTTGACTTTGTAAACTCATCAGATGTCTCCTCAAACAAACACATTTATGGAGATTAATCCCATTTATGTTAAATCTACTTTACTCATTTTTATTGTTAACTTAGGTTATCCATGAAACCTCAGGATATTAGATAAATATAAACCATCTTTTTTCCATTGAAGAAAAATCCTAGAAGTACTGAATGAAGCACTCTAAACATTTATAGAAAACATTCCAGTGATTGACCACCTAGAAAACAAATATGTAAGCTAGTACTCTTAAACACATCTTTACTCTTATGTCTAAATGATTTAGATTGAACCTCTTTAAATGCTTAAGTCACGTGAATTAAGTCATTTGGATCCATTTTTTTTTAATTTATGAGCACTCATCTATAAGCCAATTTGGTACCACATTGAAAATACATATAACATACATGTACACAA